>JABUQX010017704.1:0-41049 GCA_015478945.1 Trachelipus rathkii
CACACAGAGAGAGGATTAACTTTTCCAAACATACCAGCCAATTATATCGACCAGTGAAGACATGAAGATGTGATCGACCTCTTCCTTCTATTCTTCCCTCTCATAATATCTATTGTTTCTTTATCTGGGTCTGATGAAGTTTTGTGGGTGCTGCGTATCTAAAACATTTCCCTGAGTTCTTATACATTGCAATACGATTACCTAATTTTCTTAAACTCACAATGAACTCATTTCATAATAATGTAAACAGGTCTCATTAAATTTATTTTTCTTCTATCAAAATTTTAATTTAAATCTGACTTTAATTCGGAATCATTTTGGTTAGTTCTCTTATTAAAAATATCAAGTATAATGAATTTTTTGTCTCCGGGCCTTGGAATTTCCTGGAAAAATATGACCACCACAGGTGTGCCTAAAATACTTGACTTTATTAAATATTAATAAGCTGTCATGATATATTAATACCATAATGCATTATTATACTCGCTCGAACATGTAACCTAAGACATTTTCTCCATAATTATAACTCTTCAAAAATTGGAAAAACAACCAACAACAATCTTAATTCTGCTTTCATTGTGAGGTAATAATAATGGTCTGATATGATACAATTTCCGTAGAGATGGACTATTTAACAATAACTGAGTCATTTTCACAAGAACTGGAGTCTTTATTCATACTTCTAAGAATCATTCATTTAAGTTTGATTAGTTGTTGTAAGTCTAGATAGTATGTTTAACTAAGTATGTTTGATAAATTATAAAAGGTCCTATGCGTTAGTGTTTTTTCATTTAAGAAATAGTAAAAAAAAATGGAGACACTTTAGGTAATTAAAACATGAATAATTTGGTTATTCTCACATTAAAAATTAAAATAATTGAAAATACCTGCAATACCAGATTATGATAAATTGATATATGAAGGTTTTAGCTATATATGCCATTCTTTTATTAATCGAGAATGTAGTTTTATAGGCTTAATTCATCCATAAGTAAATATTGTCTAGCTATATGCTTCTCTCTTCTGCGCGTAATTATGAGGAATTACACATTTGGAGATAAAATTTCGTGTGCAACTTATCAAAAGCATTCAAAACCTTCACTTTGTGCCTGAATAACGAAAACTAGATTTGGAATTGCCTTGTAGATAAATATAGGTAATTTAATTCCTCAATCGTCACTCCCGCTTAGTTCCGTTAATAATATCTTATTAGTTTATCTTTATGCTCACAATGACAGATTAATTCATCTGGTGCTAATATATATTGCATAATTCTAGTTGCAAGTGGACAATGTAATTAGCGAAGTAGATAAAGCTTTCAAACATTTTGGGAGAAAACTCCCACAACTGAGTGATGCTAAGAGCATTGAAATAGGTAATCTTTGTTGGTCAGTTCAGTATCTCAATAAATCTGCTTATAAGGACTAAACTTCTACTTAAATTAGGGTTGTTCAAATTATAGGTATGAAAGAATTGCTAGCTTGGGAAGCCTTCTCAATAATCTGTTTTTCATTCTGATCATATTCTTGGACATTTATTTGTAAAGTAGATAACAATAAATATTTCAACAATTTATGACTGTTTTAATTTATTATTTTTATACAAGCATACCCAAACATATCTCACGATTGGCAAATAAAATGTCACTGATTACAAAATTAAATATAACTTTCATTTCAATTCTCCTCATCATATTACTTCTTTCCCAAAACTGAAAATTTGTAGTTCAGCGGTGTTAGTGATGGCGATCTCTGATGCATGAGAGAAGCTTTTTTTTATCCTGCATAGATTACATTTTTCTAGTTGATGAAATAGCAAATTAGATGACTTATCATGGAGCATAAATGATGTTAATAGAAGATCCATTCTTATTGCTTAACTGACGGATTCCTGCTTTCTCCGGACAGATTGATGTGTAACAATTAGAAGTGCATTGTTCACTGCACAGGTGCATAGTTATTCTTTATCACACACTCCTCAGTTAACATACTTGACGAAACCGTTCTTAGAGATTTTTAAGTTCAATGTTGCTCTGCACATATTAGGCTATTGGACCTTACCCGTTCTTTCTATTATTTTTTCATTAATTTTAATAGTATATAATATATATCTATTCATATATTATATTTACTTACTTATATTATATTTATATCTATTATATTATATATATCTATATTTTTCATTAATTTTTTCATATCTATCTTATTAATTCTTTATCTACCTTATTACTTTATCTATCTATCTATATTATAATATATATTATATATATATATTATTCCATATCTATTACTACTCTATTATATATATTACTCTAAATTCACTCTGGTCGCTAATCCAAAAATAACGCACACTAGGCTGAAATGTCAACCACTTAATTGGTTCATAAGGAAAGGCTCCTATATCCCCTATGAAACGCTCGTCACAATTAACCTTAAATACATCCACATGATCGTACAGAAGTCAGTGTATCCATCTATGTAACTCAACCCTTCAGATATAATTCGCTGCAGTATGGGGAGCCGATTACATCTATTCTAATTTATGTTATTTCTTCTCCTACGCTAGATTAAATTTTGGAAAACGCATCTCTCTCATAAACACGTAATATCAGACCCTAATCTGTTGAGTTAGGTTGGTTGGTAGTTATAATTTTTTCGAGGGTTATATATCGATGCGAGGGATCATTCATTTCGTAAGAAGCCGATCTTCCTGATAAATCATTGGAGAAAATTAGTGCGTTCCTATATTCTGTCAAGAAGATTGCTATCTTAGTCTGCGTGCAGTATTATCACTACTTATCACACTTCGCCGTAGTGACTTACGGTAGTATTACTAGGATCACTTGGTCGACGGAATTCGTGTAGCACACATTCAAACGATAATTGCTCCGTTTAGTTTTTGGTTTTCAATCGGTACTCCCTACGAGGAACCCTGGACACATGATGACCGCTTCGCATTTCTGTCTTTCTTAGTCGGAGGACATGTAGTTATTGGTACTCCAGGGCCATGACATCTTGGTATACCCTGCATGTAAAGAATCCTCCGATTATATTACGATTTTGCGTATATTACGTATTTATACGAGAGCGCAACACAACGGCAACGACATCTTATGCATGATACATGTCTGGCGGAGGTTATCATCTGGTCATCTTCTAAGGGTGGAGTGAACAATACCAGTTGGGTATTTCAGACGCTCTTGCCGATAAATCAGCTGATTAACCCAACACAGCCCCGGATTCCTGGCCATATTTTTGGCTTCCCGGCTCCAACACGCGAACGGCACAGTCGAAAGGCGCGACTAGCATTTTATGTCTCCCCAGATGAACACTATCCAATTGGACGGTCGTTTTTCACGATTGGCAACGGACTGTCTCTTCTTACGGACTGAACGTTGAGCAGATGTCTCTGTAGCACTATCTCTGGTTTATCAGGCGTGCTAGATCTATTCATTCCGACTCGACGTAACGTGATGAGGTCATCGTCTTTGTCATTATACTGAAAATGTTGCTTGCAGGTGGGCTCTGAGCCGTTTGGGGGTCGGTTATGGTCTCTTGTTGGGTTTCGTAGTAATTTTTCTTTATCGGGGCTTCATTTAACGTTATGTTTTTGCTGCTCTATTTTTCGACAATGCGCGTCTTACTAGTCCTAACGAAGTAATATTCACATGACGTCCTCGAATTCTATTAGTTCTCTGCGCCCATTAGGTGTCCCCTAGGGTTAATTCGCAGCTGATCCGTCGTGTCGGATGCCTTTAATGCTAATGACTAGCAAGACCCGACTTTATTCTCAAGCTCATCGTGTTTGCAACCGAATTTCTAGTTCTTTATTGACTCTTTGTTAAATTACGGGCTGTTTGCGGTCTCGTTGGCTATAGCCAATTTCTTGAGTCCCGGACCTTCTCAACTCTTCTATCGAATGGCATTTTTGTTGGGATAATTCAAAGTATATACGTTTAGAATCACGAACAGCTCTGCAACCCCCTCCACGGTACTCTCCTCGGGACTTTGCTCGAAAAGGTCTCATCTGTTTCTGGCTAACGTTATTTTGTGGATTATACATTCAGTCTGTCTCCCATGGACTATTTCGCTCTCATTCTCACTCATCGTACGAGCATGACCTAGGAATCGTGTGTCAATGGCAGTCATTTCCGTGCCAGAGGGGGTCATTATCATCGGTAAAATTGGGAGAAAGACCCAACACTCCCCGCTGTCGTTCTCGCCGGTACATAGCTTCCTAATACCATTGTTGTGTGTCGCTAGCGTGCCGACCCTTCCGAACCCTACTGCGAGACCTCTTTGGTCTGTCACTCTCTTGCTAAATCCATTCTAATATCTTAACTACTAAATTTTTCTTCCGGTTCTGGGAGTGATAATCCACAATTGTTTAATTTCGTCTAATTGGCATTAAATAAAAGTGTCTTCCGCGTTCTTACTCTTTCCTTAGCCAGACCTTCGTTAGGTTGAGACTATTATCAATCTTTTATTATGATCGTAGTTTATATTATATCAAGTATATATTATATTCTATATATTCTATTACTTTAATTTTAATTAGTATATATTATTTATTCATTATTGAACGGTATCACACCTATGTGTACGTTTAATCTTATCCTTTTCTTTGGTTTTTACCTACCTTACATACCTCCACCATTTTTTATTCCTCACTTTATAATACTTAGCTTGCGGCCATATATCCTATAACTACTTTATTACCTCTTTTTTTAACACTCTTGGCCCACTTTGGGGCATTTGGCCCATTCTGCCTGCGTGGAAAGACATTATCTCTTCTTCTTTACCTTACCTTTTTTTTGTTTCACTGGATTTTTCCCTCACTGTTCATTCGGTTTTTTATCGTGTCTCTTCGTGACGTCCCCTTCTCGTCCGTTCTTCTCAATATTCCTCTTTATCTATAAATCCTTTTATTCTTTTTTTTCGTTATATTCTCTCTCTATTTATATCTCTCTCAATTATTATTTTCTTCTTATTTCTCTATTTATCTATTTTTCTCTCCATCCATGCGGTGACTCTCTATCTCTTCCTTCTTTTTATTTCTCTTTTCTATTATTTTCATCTCTCCTATCTTCGCTCTACTTCTAGTCTTCTCTCTATTATTCTCCACCCCCCTCATCTTCTTTTTCTATTCTTTTTGCCACAACACGGGCTGCGTTCAACCTCATACCTCTTACCCCCAGCATCTCCACGCTGACTCCGTTCCCCATCACCTCAATCCACGCCCCTATGTTCGTCTCATCCACCAAGCCCTTCTACTCCCCTGCCCCTGGCCCCTTCCACACACTTCAACACTACGGGGCCCCTGCTTTCACTCACTTCTCATGATTTCTGTTTCATCAGCCTCAACTTTCCTTTCCCCCTCTCTGAACAAAAAAGTTCTTATTCCACTCACACAGTTAGAAAATCTTTGAAAATTTCACAAAATAACTATCTCTAGATATGGATATAAATCTCTAAATATCACAATAATAGTTACTCATCATAACCTTATTCACAAGTTTAAAAACATTCATACAACGCTGATAACCCTTTTCAACCCCCCCAAATGCACGGCTAACTCAAACCCCTACAAACCCAATATCATTAGATCACATAACACGCATTTAAATTCAGTACTAAGCAATAATTGATCAGAATATACAAGATTTAGACATGTCCAAAACTAGATGGATTTCCGATTCCTTTATGCGACAAACCACCCAAAAACATTAAAGTGATTCGAATACGTAAACCTATTAACGGAGTAGTCCCAGGTCATATGTCTCCACATATTCCACCTATTCCAGCCGATTTCCACCACACACAGAACACACATCATAACATTTACCGGCAGATGATTACATCGAACTCAAAACTAACGGCACAACTGACACACATACATCAGTTAAACATGTACCGAAACGAATGTCGTCTACGACAATCATCATTATTAATTACCAGTCCGCCACTGGCCACAACATTTAATTAACTTGCATACCTTCATTAACTCCAAAATCCCTTGACAAACCTTGACACTCATCTCAATTCAAACCCCCGCAACATTTCATCCGCCAATTGTATAAAACGAACATTTAGAACATCGTGAAAAGATTCACAAAGATAACAGACTCCCCACATATCATACAATATCGTCTGACTCTAAACTAGCTCTCCACTTTTGGACCCCACCCAATTGACAAAAAAATCAACCCAAGAATTATAATGAAGATAAAACAATTCTGAGAATAAACTGGAGTGCAATCATATCACCAGCAACATCCTACACGGAAGAACAATGCTACCCCTGTCACCTGCCCCTTCTAATCATCCACACAGACTAATATCCTTCTTCACCAGTCTATATTACACCAATTGACTATATTCCCTCACAAAAATGCGCCAGTAGATTAATTCATTTATTACTTAACAGTATTATTATTCAATTTTATTAAGATATATATCACAGAACATATAAATTCTCTATTAATTAATACCTACAATATTTATACAACCAGAATTTAACTCACTATAAGTAATACAGTACCCTATCGTATTACCTGGCCAGTTTATTAAATAGAATGTTGTAGTTTCAATACTCTTATACTTATATATTAGCGTTAATTACTAATACACATTCAAAAACTTCAAGTAACAACTACTATAACTAATCCATTACTAGTCATACCTAGTGTAACAGTATTTACCGGACATAGTAATCATCTAATATATATATATCTCTGTCTATTCACTCAGTATTATTCACTACGTACTTCTATATATATAAATATGCAAAAATTCAAAACTATGTGAAAGAATATATATCGTAGCGGAGTAACTATGGTATACTGAGTGTGCTCACCTTCATGTTAGGGATGGTTAAGGGTGTAGAGAAGTAGTAATATGAGAAAGGTTAAAAGAAGGTAAATAGGTTAATATTATTATTATAATTATATATATATTATATATTATTATATATATTTATATAATATATATATAATATATAATATTTAATATAATATCTATATAATTATATATATAATTTAATATTATTTATATAATATAGAATAGATGCAGCGATAGAGACTAGCGTCAGAGTAAGTAGATACGTATAGATATGATGACGCGCAGCGGCATACACATGATAAAAAGAAGAGCAATTTGTTATGGAACTCTAGCATTACTCTGACATGAAGTACTATCCGCTGGTAAGCTGAGTAAATATCAGATTACTTTCACTTTCTATGATTTTTTTTCCTTATTATTTTGTTTATATTATTATATTTCTTAATGTTATTTTATAAATTTATTAATTATAAATAATCTATGAGATTATTTAGGATTAAAAGTTTTGGAATCTTGAATTAGATTAAAAGATCTTTAAGCTTATATTTTGTGGTAAGAGTTTGGGCCTTTATTAATTTCTTCTCTTTGTTATATAACCTATAGAGAACACAGATTTTTAGTGCCATATTCTGGTTCTTCGCCTCTCTTTAGTTAAGATTTATACCTACTTTGTTAAGGGAAAAAGACGAAAAGTTATTTTACTTATTGGTGTTATTTGAAAATGGTAAATTGAAACCACTACGCAGTTTAGAAGGAATCTATTTTTTTTTTTAAATTACATACTATTATAAATTTCCTTTCAGAAATACATACAACTCAATAGCCTATTTAGGGTCATGGTCTTCATTATGAATCAAAGTTACCAATTTTATGGGCTTTCATTGGCCCTGACAACGTCCTTTACCATTTGCTTCATCGTGCTCTCAACACCCGTCGGGAGAGAGAAGTCCGCAAATTTCTTCACATTTGTGACTCTTTTCTGCAAGTTTGTTGTGATCTTCTTAATTCTTTACTCTTCAGGCGGAGCAATGGTACAAATGTTTTAGCTTTTATATTTGTTATATTTCTCTAAAATATATTATATATAATAATATATATATTAGGTAGTAATTTTACTATATGGAAGGATACTACATATTATTATATATATAAATAATTATATTATATAAATACCAATATATTTAATATATTATATTATAATATATATATATATATATATATATATAATATATTATATATATATAAAAGGGTAATTTGAAATATTCTTCTCATCTACATCATATCTTGAGACCTCTTCGTGAAACCAAAGATTTTACCACCGGCTTGTGGATTGAACTATGGGAGAGAGAGAAATACAGGTAAACTTTTATTTGTTTCTTGTTTTTTACTCGTATATATGTATATAATATAGTATATATATATAATATATATATTTATATATAATATATAATATTAATATAATATATATATATATATACCACTTCTACCTCAATTACCCTTTTAAGAACTTCGTATATGTTCCCAAACCGGTGTGTTGTGTGTTGTGTATTGTGTGTTATAGTTAGCCGAGTGTGTTAGATTTATACATGATTGTATAGAATGAGATATTAGCTTAGGTGAATAGTCTTTGTGATGTATTTATTTATATTATGTTAATTGTGTTACAGAACAGTGGTAGTGTTTATTGTTAGCCTATCATGTCAGGATGGGTTTTTATATTGAGGATTTTTGTTTCACTTCTTATCTTCGTTCGCAAATTTTAAAGGACTTCAAGCTCTGTGTACTTAAATTTTCCTAAAGATAAACATAGTGGCATAATATATATGTCTTGCGTGTATCGCTCATCGCCACTTTCCAGCTGTATTATTTATCCTCAGACTTATCCCAAGATTTTTATGTGACAAGCTGATCAAAAATCTTGCATCTGTGGTTTGCATAGGAGAATTGGTAAAAGGTTTATATAAAATGGTAATGAAATTATATATATATACTATAATAGTATATATATATAATATAATAATATATATATATATTATATAATATTAGAATAATATATATTAATATTATTTGTTTTTTTTTTCTCACTCAATGCGCCTCCGTGTAGGGTCATCCCTTGTCGTTTGCAATGCTTCTCCACAGCTCCTCTCCTCGTACAGTCGGTTCCTCCACCTGATCCAGCTCCAACCCCTTTTCGCCACAGCCGCCGCCACCCCATCCTTCCATCTTTTCCTGGGTCGTCCCGTCGGTCTTCCACTGCCATGCATAAAATCTGGCCTGGTATCTATCTTCATCCATCCTCTTATATGTGTCCAATCCATCACCTCAATTGCTGTCTCTCATGATAATATTCATCTCTCTTCAGATCCCAGTATTCATTTTTCTCTTCAAATCTCAGTATCCTTCTTTCTCTCCATCTATTTATATCTCCAACATCAACCTCAAACACCTCAGAACTAAAGCCATAGCAGTTCTAACTCCCTTGTCTTGGCATTGTAAGCTGTCCACACTCCGACCCAAAAAAAAGTAGTCGGTCCATAGCGAAAGATAATTTGTGGTAAAAAAGAATATGATCTGTTTACGCTCTTATCTCCTGTTCACATGTCTGTTCTCTAGCAATAGGATAACAACACTGGACTACTCTCTATGCAGTAAGTTCATTATTCTTTCCTCTTATATATACACGCCTCGCGGATCATAAAACCACTAGTCCGTACCGTTAATCCCAAAATCATTAATAGTTCATCTCGCGAGTCTCTAATCTCTCCTCACCGATTCTAGTTCTTCTCCCTCTAACACTATCTTCATTAAACATCATACTTATTCTTCCAATCGATCTGAGCGATACTCAAACAATTTCTCAGCTCGCCGCATCTCGTCCATCTCATACGATCGAATAGACACTCCTCTGTAACGTCTCCCTGTCCTTGCCAACCTAACAAATAGGTCCCGCCAATGACTCAATGAACAACACGTTTCCTTCAGCCCTCTAACCAATCTCTTCGATACACTTGTCATGTACATTGGATGAGCAACAACTGGTGTACAACAACCAGCTGCTAGCCTCCTGTTTAACACTGTCTTCACTCCAGACCAAACTGTCTCTACCCATACGCTGTCCTGGACGGCACTTTCCACTACGTGTAAATCCCCTTATTACCTAATCAACTTGGGGTTCTATCTGGTAGTAACGGATCGTCGAGTGTCCTCCCAAAGTTTTAACCCTAGGTACACTGTCAAATGCCCTCTCTAAATCCACAAAAGCCATATCCATTTCCTATCCCACTTCCAGCTCTTCTCTATCATCAACTTCAGAGAAAATATCATCCGCGGTACCTCGTCCGGCCTGAATCCATACTGTGCTCATTCAGCTTTGTCTTCGGGACTACCGTCTGAGCCTTTTCTCCAATAGTCCTTCATATAACTTCATGCATGCGGGCAGCAACCGATATGCCCTATAATGAAACAGTCGCCTCTAATCTACACCTTTTTGACAACCGGGCATCTATCGCCGCCGCCCCACTGGCCTGCAGGATACTCTCTCGACTCTCCAGAAATCATTTAAAATCTCAACATCATCGCAATGACCTTCCTCACATCGCATTATGTCACCGCAGCCCATGCACATCCTGACTCTTCCTTTCATATTCCCCATGCATCTCCAAAACTCTCATTGTACGCACCTCATCCACGTTATTCGAACGTTTCCTCTCGCTGTGTCCGTGAATGTAACTCTTCCTTCCGTTTCTGCTCATGTAATAAGTAAATATAGTATATTATCTTTAATTTTTTACACTTCTGCGTATATATTATTATATATATATAATATACTATTATATATAATACTAGTAATATATATATGATATATTGTTGGTGGTGTGTGTGGTTGTGTTGTGTGTATGTTGCTCATAGTTAATGTTGTATCTGCGTCGAATTTTTTGCGTATAGTTTCAAAATTTTAAAAAAAAGATGGATCTACATATTCTTAAAATCTTAAAAGCAGTAATTGATATGATAAAATAATGTTATTATGTAAAATTAAAATAAAAAATAAATTATATCTTTTCAATTTTACTTGTTTTATAGTTTCAGATGCTACTTTTAAGACTGATCCTTAAATACTTTTTAGAATTTACCGTTAAGACTTTCTCACTCATATTTCTTACCACGTATTCTTTGGCCAATATTTTTATAGCTATCCTACAATTTATCTATCCATTTTTAAACTGTGATGTTATTCTTGTTTCTGGAGAAGTTTCGTAGTCATGATTATTGCAGGAGCAATAAGTTACACTCATTATGTTCATAACTTGACTTCAGGACATTCTATAAAATTGTAAAACTTAAAACTAAAATGTATTTTTGACTTTTGTGTATCTATCTATCTATCTCATTATCTTTGTATCTACTGAAGCAGAAAATGGTTTTATTATCACCCATAATTCTATCTCTCTATTATCTATCTATCTGTCTATAAATATATAACGGAAAATCAACTCTGCTTTTGGTAGTATTTATCTATCTATTCTATCTATCTATGTAAGGTTTTAACTAAACTATCTATCTATCTACTACCTATCTATCTATCTATTTTAATATGTCAGCACTGTACTAAAAAAAAATATATAAGCTACGTAAAAACTGAATACATTTTTTGAAATCAGGAACATTTTGAAGCAGAAAATGAAGAAGAAAAATAATTAAATTGTTGCGTAAAAAAAATAAGTAATAATAAATAATAGGTTTGATGAACGAAATTCTCGTCGTTCCCTGATCTCAAATTTTTCGCGTTCCCAGTCATAGTCCCAGATATTCTCTTTTCAATGTTTATGCGAACAATAAAGCACACACACACACACACTACACGAACGAAAATTAGACATTTCTAGAGGCGAAAATTAAATTATTTATGTGACCTATGACACTCAAACCTAATAAAAACATATACACTATAACCTAGCTCTAACCTATATCTATTTTTAATTTTAATTTTTCCAATATTTTTAAGTTTCCCCAAATTATTGGAAAATAATATCAAGAAGTACATCGTTTATCTTATGTATTTTTATTATATATTAATTTAATTAATGTTTTTGAACTGTCCATTTCTAGCTCACGATTATATGAAGTAACTTAATATATGTATAAAGAGAGATGAGTAAGAGAAAAAAATTCTGTTTCCTAATACAATGTTCGTCATTGAATTAAAAATGTATTCAGTTTTTATGTACCATATCGCAGTTTTTTAGATACAGCGGGCCACTAATTAACGCTCCCATCTATCTTCTATCTATTTCTATGTAATACATCTATCTACTATCTATTTTTGACTTTTGTGTATCTATCTATCTATCTATCTATCTATCTATCTATCTATCTATCTATCTCTGATATATCTCTTTGCATTAACTTAAGCCATTTGCAAACACGACTTTTAAACTATAATTTTCATCATAAATAAAACTTCTAAATTAATATTTGCATAAGAGGTACTGTAAAGCATAAGTTTTGCAAATAACTTTGGAAATTAAGAAAACTATTATAGTTGGTATTATTTGCAAATGAAATATTGAATAAATACTATTAATTGGACTCCAGAAGAAATATAAGAAGAAAATTTTGAAGTAATTATATTTCTGTAATCAGGTTTTGAAATAAAGCATATTTAAAGAACTTGTATAAAGGTAAAAAAGATAAAAATAAAAATAAAAATCTGATATATATTTTTTTGTGAAAAAAATCGAAAGGTTTTCAGCTTTAGCTCAAAATATATAAAGAATAAATACCCCCAAATATTGTTTTTTTTTTATTTAAAAAAAAAGGGAAAAAAAGAAAAAATGCCTTTTATAAATATTTTTTGGGTATAAGGTTCTGCGAAGAATAATTATTGTAAATAGTTTATAAGCACTAACTTTACCTTATCTAAATTATCTTAATTATAAGTAAGTTAAATGAGACATGGCATTTCTAGCACTAGTTTTTAAATGTTCTGAAAGAACATGATTTCCAGGATTAGCACGATATCTTACAAGACTCCGAAAATTGGCATCGTTTCCCACAGGCCAAGAGAGTTCGATTCGACCTGAGACATGATGTCCATGTAACGATATAATTTGCTTAACAAGCAGATCCGAATTGTTTCACATTGATGAATAACCGTTTTCTTTCTTGTCTTCGCTAAATTAACTAATCCCTTAAATATCGTTACTCGATGCTCCGATTTTCCATTAACTGCTTTGCATACAATCTCTTCTTCTACCGATTCTTTGTGATATTTAGTTGCTCAGTTACTGTTTTGAAAGATTCATGCTTCTTCTTAAGTTTGAATACGTCTCGAGACAATAAGACAACCCATTCCTGTGTTTTTCCTTTCCTTTTCTTTGTTCCAAAACAATACCAATAGCAATATTATAAGTATATAATTATATAAATATATAATATTATATTATTATAAATATCATATTATATATATATATAGTATATATATATTAAATATATCTATATATATTATATTATTTCAGGACGCTTCAGATATTCGACACATAAGCTCTGAAAGGAAATAAATATACTATAATAATAACCTGTGCTCGTATATAATAAATAAATTAATATATATAATATATAATAATATATATATAATAATATATATATAATTATATATATATATTAATATAATATTACAAAAAAATATAATAATAGTATATATAATATAAAATATATATATATATAGTATTATATAATTATATAGTATATATATATAATATATATATTACGATATTATATATATATTAAATTTTTTTATATATATATATATATATATATGTAAATATATTAATATATCATTATATACTATACTATATATATATAATATATATAATATATATATAATATAATAATATATTATATATATAATATATATATATAATATATATTATATTGTGTGTGTGTGTGTGTGTGTGTGTGTGTACGACATAATATATGGTGTTGGAAACTGGTTATAAAATTCGATTTGACGAAACGTGCAACGGTTGTAAAATAATTATCTGACTTGAGTAATCTTGATAAGTAATCTTGATATTATTTTGGTTAAAAGCACGTAAAATAGTTTAGTTTTTATTAGTAACTGTATTTAAAAAATATAAATAAGAAAATAAAGTAAATATTCACAAACCTGAATAGACAAAGTAATAATATATAAACAATAATTTTACATCTACACACACTGTAAAATTTAAAAACTTAAAAAAGTTTTTTTATCTCATTTGAAAAATAGCGCTAGCGCTATCGTCGAGAGCAGCTTAAAATTACATCGGTGCTATCACTTTCGTTACTTTTTCAAAAATGCATGAGCAATAGCAAAACTAAATCAGAACCAGAGATACTGCCCACCCTTGCTTATAATTTAGATAAGGTAGAGTTAGTACTCATAAACTATTTAAAATAATTATTCTTATCAGAACCTTATACCCAAAAATGATTGAAAATTATTTATAAAGTGCATTTTTTCCGCCCTTTTTTTTTATTAAAAAAACAATATTTGGGGGTTTTTATTCTTTATATATTTTGGGCTAAAGCTGCAAACCTTTCGATTTTTTTAACAAAAAAAATATATATAAGATTTTTACTTTTATTTTTATTTTAATTTTTTACCTTTATACAAGTCCTATAAATGTATTTATTTCATAACCTGATTAGAAATATATTACTGTTCATAATTTCTTTCTCTAGATTTCTGTCTGGGAGTCCTTAATTCAATACATCTTATTGACAGAATGCATTACTTGCAGATCTATATTAACTAGGTAAACTATGTTTAATTTCCAAATTAATTTGCAGCATAATTAAGAATTTAAAGACCATTTTGAAGAAACATTTTAGATGGAAAATTATGTAATTAAAATCATTGTGTGTTACAAATTCGTTCTCACAGCAATAATAATTAATAATTAAATTTAATATCAAATAATTATTAAATAATACAAACTATAATAATATAACTAATAATAAATAATAATAATAAATAATAATAAAAATAATAATTAAAAATAATAATAATAATTAATAATAATAATATAAATAATAATAAAATTAAAATAATAATAATAAAATAATATATAATTAATAATATATAATGAGAGATAATAATTAATAATAGATAATTTAATAAAATAAAAAATATATAATTAATAATAATAATGAATAAATTAATAATTAAATAATAATAATAATAAAATAATATATAATGAATAATAATATATATAAAAATTATAATAATAGAAATTAATAATAATTAATATAAAATAATATATAATAAAATAATAATAATATAATAATATTAATGATATTATTAAAAGAAGATAGCATCAATAATATTTGCTTATTATAATATAAAATATAATAAAATATAGAAAATATTAAAAATAAAAATAAATAATAATAAATACATAAATATATAATAATAATAATTAATGAAATAATAATATAATAATAATAATAAATATATAATATTAAATAATAATAATTATTATAATAAAATAATATAATAATAATAAACATATCGTTATCAAATATATTTTTCTAAAGAGAAACTAGTAAAATATTATTTTAAAATATAAAATATTAAAATATAAATTTAAAAATGATGGTAATTTGCATATAATAGTAATAATAAATAATATACATAAATAATAATTAATATAATAATAAAAAATAATATAAAACTCACTAAATAATAATAATAAATTAAATTAAAATATATTATAATATAATAATAATTAATAATAAAATATAATTAAAAAATAATTAAAGAATATAAATTAAAGAATTAAATAAAATAATTACTATAATAATATAATTATAATGAATTAGAATAGGTAAATGAAACTTCTCATATTATACCCTTATTCTCCTTGCTTCACATTGCATCCATACATTATACATCATCATCATATATCAATCATCATTCATCTATAATTCACAATCATCATCATCATGCTTCTTCTTCTCTAATTCTTTCTTCTTCTCAGCTCATATTTCTTTCCTTCTTGCATATCTTACTTTGTCTCTTTCTCATTCTTCTTCTTCCTTCTTTCTTTCTCTTCTTCTTATCCAATCCTTCTTCTTATACTTCTTCTCTTGTATCCTTCTTCTTCTTCTTCCATTCTTTCTTAAAGAGTGTATGCGCTATGCATGATCGTGTGACGGCATGCGCTCTCTGTTGTACTACTTTAAGTCTCCCATCTGCTGCTCTCGCTATATAGTATAACAGACTATATTTAATAGGATATTTATATATTATCACATATATAATATTATTATTTGTATATTATTAAATTCAACATATTAAGGAATTTATTAGTACTTCCTTATTCAGATCATCTTATACACGCTACATCATGGAAGCCACATTCTCAGTAGTTTCCAGTACGCTCCAACTATTAATGAAAAAGCGCAGGATGGCTGGATTTCACATTTGTGTTACCAGAGAAAAATAAGTAGTACGATGCCTACTTCTTGCAATTGTTGCATCAGTCGTTTTCACAGAGTAATGTATTCTTTGGGATTGGCTTAGTTTGGTTTTGCGATATTTCGTGTTAATAGATATATCCTTGATAAAATCGACCGGCATGTGAATAGTGTAATTAGGGTCTCATTGGTCGTTCTATAACCACTGAATTACCCTAGTGATGAGAATGCGATTTTGGAGTAGATCCATTATTGTCGTGACTTGGTTTTTTTGATAATTCTGTTTTGGATGTAAAAGTATGATGGTCTTTAATTTTCGTTTCTAGTCTTTGTTATTTTCAGCGATTGTGTTGATCACGTGATTAAGTGTTTTAGTTGTATCTTTTGTTTGTATAGTCTTGATATATGGCGAACGTTGTTTGGGGTGGAGGATCAATTTTATTTCAGATTTTGTTAGTAAATATAGAGGAGCTGTTGAAGAGACTTTGTCTTGAGAGAGACAAAGACAGATTCTTAGAAATTGAAGATCGGAGTTTATAGTTATAGGGAATGTGAACCGATGTCTGATGACTTAATATTTTAGGTTGTCGTGATTTTTGAAGTATTTATAAAGATACAGAGTGAGTATGAATGGTTATGGACTCACTCCCCTTGTATATGTTCAGCTGAGTTCAATTGTGCGTAATGTACAGTTGTGTATTAATTTGCTGATCGAGTGAGCGTTTGTCTTGAACCTCTTGTGTGAGGTATTTAGTAAGTGATGCACACAGAATGAAACGTTATAGTAGATGTTAGGTTATGTATTATCTAAATATATTGCTGTCTTTATGCAGTGGGTTTTTGTTGATGATTTTTGAACTCACACGTATTGTATTCTCGTGACTATCGTAATATGAGAACTGTTATTGTCTTGGTATTCATTGGTACATTTGTGAGTTTGGTTACGGTGGATAGTAATGCTATCTATCCAGACGACTATTCAAAAATTATTATAATATAGATCCGCGCAGCTTCTTTTTTTATTTATGCGGATGAATCTATATCCTACGCGAGTGTTGAGGATGTCCTTAGTATGCCGGAGAGTTTCGTTGACTTATATAGATATACACTCCAGCGCGCGATCTCTGTGCGTTGAGTCCACGCGGAAGTTCGGAGTCCGGATCTGTTCACACTTATTTGTGTGACGGAGCTCCCTCTGATTCAAGCGCCATGAGGACACTGATAAATGTTATAGATATTAAAGATAGGTGCTGGAATATGAGGATTTATATTTTACTTTTGTGAGGAATTATAGGTGAATTTTAAGCAATCCTACCTTTCACTATTATATATTAAATAAAATTCAACCTAAACAAATTTTATATTTTTGTAACTAGAATGATTTAGTCCGCGATTTATATTTTGTCTAAAAGGTAAAAAGCCGAAATTTCTTGGCTTCGGTGTAAAATAGGAAACGAATGTTGTATTATATAGCCATCGGGAACTTAACATTTGTACATTAGGTAAATATTTAAGAACATCTGCGAATAAAATAAAAGAGTATACTATTTACTTGATCTATTATGTTGCCGGAGAACGATGAGACCTTGTTTACTGCAATAATGTACAATAAACTTAATTGGCTTTTTTATGTAATAGTGAGTTCACATATTATCTAGGAACTCCGTCCTGATCTGTTGATTATTGTTTGTAGGACTGGGCGTTTTACAGAGTTCATAGCTATTAATCTTTAAGAAATCGTAGCTTTAAAAGATAGCGGGGAGTCGTGGAAAGGGTATACCTACTTATTTCTATTAGTTTTTTTTTCATTGACTCCCGAATACTACCTCACACCTTCAATACCTGAGTAATTCACACTCTTGTTAACTAAATATAAAATAGAACCTATGACAATATTTGCAGGAATAGCTGGCGATAGTAAATATTAGTGAACATTTTGGATGACATTCTGTTTGTGATTTGAAGATTATTGTTTTTTTTTAATGCTAGCATATATCACATAAGCTTCTTCAGGCCAGATATACTAAATATTCATGTGTTATTTGATCACGCAATTGAGGATAAAATGTTCATTAGGACATTAAGCATATCAACTCGAAAACGAGAGAAACAAGTTAGAGTGCCCCTCTCAATAAAATTATTATCCTGGTGTACTGAAAAACGTTTATGTTCCACTATTGAAAAGCGCTGTCTTGTCGATGCAAATAATGTTATTACTCCCTCCCACTTGCAATAAATCATAATTAGTTTTAATAAAAACCAATTTTGCTTTAAAGGCCTTACTCGTAACAATAGGACAAGTGTCTGTGTTACATATGTATTAATAATTGTATCGTCTAGAAAGTTTCCCTCTATTAACATAACTGGAAAGAGAGAACTATTTGTTCGAATATTCCCAATTATCCGAAAACCTGTATGGAGGAATGATATTTCATCAAACGTTTGAATCAAAATGACACAACAGCTATCACCGAAATATAATAAATATCTCTATGGTATTGGATATTAATGAAATAGAAGACCTCTTGAGTCCTATTAGAAGATTCTTGGGTCGTAAGGATGTACACTACTCCAGAAAATCGTAGAAAATAGGCTGGAGAAAATGGAGGCTTCGATTATGGCATGAGTTTTAACTTCACTTTTTGGGCTCTCACTTGGATTATTTTCCCTGAAATTGTGGGCCATTTCCGAGGGGCAAAGGGAACGGTTCCATCAGGATGTAAAGGTTTTGGAACAAAGTATAAGCTAGATGGAATGCAACAGACTTGCGGACTTATTCTTTATTTTGGTTCATTCCTCATGCTCTTGACATTTTACTAAAAATCCATAAAACTTTGTTTCTTCCTCATCCTCTTCTCTAGTTTCTCTCCTGACGGGTACTAAAGATCTCTTTTTCTTTTGCTAAAAGCTTAACAGTTCTCTCATACTTTTCCCTCAACTAAACTTTAGGCTATTCCGAAGCTTTTCCTCCTTCTCCACCTCCTCCCTCCAACTCATGATGAATAGTTTTAATTTTATTACAATTTTATATCTGAACTAGAATAAAATAATATAAAAAAAAGCGAAAAAGCAATTCAAACATGTATTTAAAATTGTAACATTTATGGCTGTCTTAAAACTCAGGAAGAATTTTACACAGTGTGAGTGATTTTATCAAGCACAAATGTCCAGTGAACATTTACTCTAAACTACCGGGCGAAGAGCACCCTATTTAACAAGATCCGTCAAACAGAGTGGGAAGGTGGGTGAAGAGAACAATTCTAGAATGCGACTCAGAACAGTGCCACAATTTTTGCATATCCTTGGTAGAGAGACTTTTGTTTTAAGTATAATAATAATGAACTTTTAATAACCAAAATTTAAAAACTTTAACGCAGAAAACATAAGCAGAAGTAATATTAACAGGAACAGACGACAGGTTTTGAGTTTATTGTGTTTTCAAGATGATTGATAGATGTGACTAAGTAACATTTAGTGAATAGGTTGTGTTGAACTAAGCTTTAGATAATCTAGAAGAGAACAACACCTGTGTATAATAATTTCCATGGCCGCATTACGAGGAGAGAAATTACGCAGAAGAGAATTCGCAGGGTATCGCTAGTTCGATACCAAGGTATGCCCCTTTACGCGCTTGAAGCGTAATGTTATCGAAGGGAGAGGAAACGTACTACAAAAATGAGGATATATAATATTAACGCGGTCGTTATACTCCGCCGGGCGATTACGTGACGTGGCGAACCGCCTGACTCGAAGTATATAGAGACAGAAATGCATATTATTATGAAAAAAAAGAATAAAAAGAAGACTAGGGCATAGCACAATCCAGAACATGCATGAGTACACTATTTATAGAAATGTGATCGCATAGGAAGGGGTAAAAATATAAGATTTTACAGGTGTCATTTGCTGAGCGCCAACACAATCACCTTTTTTGTATGGATATGGATCGGAGGAACAGAAAAGCTAGAAGAGAATACGTCAGCTCACGAAGGGTTTTTTCAACTTGAACGAGCTCTGCTAAATTGCGCGAAATAGAGACGATAAAAGAATAGCCAGGAGGTCCTTATCATTTGCTGCTATAATTTGACCAGACCAATATAATAAAGGTGAAAGCGGCAGTCCTGGGAGAAGGCATAGAAGAGATATTTTGTTGTTTATATACAATATGTGTTTTCACGACTGCCATCGTACGTCTTAGGTGATAAGGGACCTGATCAGTTACGATTAAGACGACGACGCAATATATTTAAACAGAATATTACTTTCATGACATAGCTTAAAGACACAAAGAGTATATAGTAGATCTAGCAGGAATTTGAAATAATTCTAGAATCCCGTCGTTACGCCTTATGGTTAATTGTTATAATGACTCTGAAAAAGCAGAAATAGGTACTACTAAATGTTTTTACTGAAGCCTATAATTACGAGATGGTATAGCATAACTTATTGGAGAGATCCTAGGACGAGATTAAGTAATAAAGGAATTAAGCATGTGAAATCGCTAATTAGAAATTAGAAGCAATAAAGGTAACTTATGCATGAGAAAGTTTAAAGTATTACTTAGGCGAAACTAGTTAATATCTGTCGGTGGTGATAGGATAATTACGATTATAATAATAAAGAATAGGAGGCATAAGAGGAAGAAGCAAGAGTTTTAATAGAAAACATTTTTTGAACAATGTCAGAAAGGACATGAAGAAGAGCAGTGAAAGATTATATATTATTATATCCTTTATTATTTTTATTAAGAATACTGAGCACATAATAAATATTTTGCATGTATAAAAATTCAGAGAAATTTAAGATTTAAATTTGAGCTAACAGATAAACTTTATTGAGGTATGAGAAATATAATAGTTGCTAAATAGGCTTCTGGAATTTGAAGATGGGACAGTAAGCCTAAATGGCAGCGTCATAATGCAAAAATTGGAATGGACTAACCAACATAGCAGAATAAACAATATGAGTTAATCTAGAGTGTTATCAAGTTGAAGTAAAGTAGGATATCTAATGTGAGTGCAAGTACCAATACCAGATAGAGAATTAGCTCGTCTTACATTAATACTTTCGAGAGAGACTTCTTTCCATCGGAAGCTTAGTAGTCCTTTATGCTCATTAGTAAAATCATAATAGAAAGTACGACGCAAAGTCCGAACCTTGTTTTATCTATGAGGCAACTGAATTATAGAGTACCCTAACAACGCTTTCTCTAGCCTAGTAGCATGGATCTTTACCTGCAGGAAGACTTGAAGAGAAATAAGAAACAGAAAATACAGAAGATATAATTAGTAGATAGTGTAATCGAGAGTGAGAACTCCCAGAGGTCAGTCAAAGAAATAAGATAAATTTGAATAATATTATTATAACTAGAATTAAGGGAAAAGGGTATTTAAGTAAAGATTATTAGAAAAACAGTACTTTAGAAATGTAGGGTTAATTACTCAAAGATATTCACGAATGATAAGAGTATGAGGAGATATGCAAGTAACTGTCAGGTTATATTTATATAATATCTGATGATAAAAAGTGGTAGTCATAAAGTTATTCATCCAACTTATCTTGAGAATTAGAGAAAGCAATTGGCAGTGGTGAAACGTCTAAAATAACAAGAATGTAACCTGTTTAGTGAAATAAAGATATAAGAGAGAGAATGCGTTATATAAATTGATTTTATTATATGAAATACTAGCTAGTACCAAACTTCGAAAAACTCACAAATCAAAGACACGGAATAATAAAAACATCCATTTTTGAGCGACAAAAGAAATCTAAAGGGAAGAAGAAATAATTAGAGTCAAACTAGAGTTTATTTTTAGCTTGGGAAAGTCCACAACGTTACTACCAATACAACCTAAGTTTCGGTATAGAGAATAAGGTTAGAGAAGGAAGTGAATAAAGTTTGCAACACAAAGGAAAAGTTAAGGACTTCAAAATCGAGAAAGGTTGAAGAAATGTTATGAAGAAATTTGACCTACAATCAAAAATCAGGAATGGACCGAGCTATAATTTTCCCCGTGGAGCAGGCAAATCATTCAACGAAATTCATACAGCCTACAGAGGGACAAGTACAATAGACTTGAGATGAAATTGATGAATAGGTCTCAGGGGAAATGAGACTTTCTAGGGCATCTTATTCCTGGTATTTAAGCTATTATACCCGGAATTAATTGACGGATTTCTTTCCTGTGCCAAATTCATAAAAATTATTGTTATATTTCCTTAAATCTATAGGTTTTAATTGTTTTTTGGTAGATAAACTCTGAGTAGATTAATTTTATGAGTATTCATTAAGGGAGAGCTAAACTGCCAATGTAAGAATAATGATTAAAAAGCGCATAAGGGGAGAAATTATTCCAGAATTTCTGAGAGATTAATAATTTATAACATAGACTTCTACGTAGTAATCCAACACAGTGAGTGGAGATTTAAGTACATCAATCGCTCAGAGTATGAAGACTAGGCGATTTAAATAAAAATCACTATAATATATTAATTATCAATATCGGTAAATTTATATTTAGTTCTCTATAATATATATAGTAATAATTTTATATATATATTAAATAACCTTAAATTCACGGAAAAATAAACAAAAGATAAAATAATATTTATATATTACCTAAAATTTATTTATTTATATATTATATTCGTTGTCGTTTTTTCTTGTCTGGTGTGTTGTGCTTGTCTTTTTTTTACTTTTTTTTTTTTCATCTGGTGCTGTTCTGGTTCTGGTGGTTGCGTGACTCTGCGGGCATTCACTGAGCACGATGCAATTTACGAGTGTGTACGAATGAGAGTACGGATAATCGCGTTGGTGCGGTGACGATGATAGGGCTGGTGCAACAGACTCCGGTGCAGTTAAGCGAGCGCGCGTGAGCGTCGATCAAAATAGTTCTTCTGAGTATCCAATCATTACATATATCTTTATTATTTATAAACTAAAAATATTAATGAGTAAATTCCAAAATGAGGACTGATTTTTTATAAATTTGTGATTATTTATATCATTAGTTCTAGAAGCTGCTATCTCATAAATAATATTTATAAACTTCCAACTAATATATTTCGGCTATTTTGGGCTATTTCCAGAGCCATGTTTCAGGCGACATTCAACACCACATTGGCGAGTAATTATTATTATCTCCTTACACTAGGCCATATAATAATAATTTATATATTTATTTCTACATATGTATAAAATAATTAATAAATTTTGTCTATCATTATAACATAAAGAGAAAATACGTTATTGTTATTGAACATTTAAACAGAAATCCTTCCAATTATTAATACATAATAATACAAATATGAAGGTTGCACTTATATATCATTATCTAAAATAAATACAATTACTGGAAAATTCTTTATTGGTATATATATTTTCATAGAATACTTTTCCTATAAGGTATTTATTTATATAGAATTTCCCAATCTCCTACTAGTGAGAGAAAAGGGGACATTGGTCGACGTTGTTAGTTACTCTTGACATTGATTAAAAGCATATTTCTTAGTCTACCCTTCAGATATAGTTCTCAATCTCTGGAACGAATATGACACTCTCGACTTAAGTTATTCCCTTGTTATTTTTTTATTTCTGGATATCTCTGATCCTTCCTTCAAATCTTCAAGTTCTACAGACAAAAACTATTGTTAGAATATCTATTAATTTGCATTTTCCAATAGATATAAAGTGATAGTTTCTTACATGTGCTATGCCTCTTATATATCGCTTAATGCGCAGCCTTTAAGACTACTCTACCTTTAATCATAAAAAAATCTTGACTTCTTATTCTCTCAGAAATTCCATATAAGTAAAGATAGTTTTCCGAGCATCGTCGTAGAACTCTAATGAAGATTGAAAAGACAATCAGATAGTGGAAATAATTTTTCTTAATGCAGTTGTAATCAATCAATATCAATCACCACTGAACATGAACAAAGAGATATGTCATTAGATATATATCTTTTCTCATGGAACGATCTATTATTCCACTGATGTAACTGCACAATTATTAATCTATATATCTAGTATTTATCAAATAAAAGGTATTGTCACACGTATTATGAATATCACGTATATCTTAATTAAATTTTCAATTTAACCGTAATACAATAGGGTAATTGCCATTTGATATTAATGTTTAACTGATCGAATATCGACTCTCTTAACACTAGAAGGTATTCCTTAGCTATGTTATTAATATATAATTAGCTGTGATATTGTAAGCTATGAATTGTACACTTCTGCCTCACATACATTGTCACATATATTGAATGTACATGCCTATTAACTTGATGTTAGATTTTATACTAAATGTATAATAGATATTATCATAATATTCTATAATATACCTTCTATACTAGACAACTTTTTATTTAACATATACGTACATACCTAATATATATATATATATACTATATATTAAAAACATCATTATAACCAATATCTCATTGTTAATAGAAATGACGCTTATTATGTTTGTTCACGATGTAATCTCATCTAAATAATATAATAATTTGTCTATCAAAGGACTATAAAAAGACACCCATCGACTGTGCAACGAAATCCATTCCAAGCCAAAAAAAAAAAAAATTGCCCTAATGTCAGTGCCTTTATATCCAATATTGGTATTTTGTCTATATCTGTACTGAAATAGTAATTTTTCCTTTGAAAGGACTATGAGTCGAAAGATGTTGATATCCAAACATAATGTATATTTTTAGCTTTATGTCAACTTAAATCGACTCTTTCCGAGTATCTGCTTGCTAGTGTTTAATACCTAGAATTGTGCAAATTTTTTTCACGCAGATAACAGATATATCCAATTTCTTATTGAGAGCAATTGAGTAAATTTTCGTTATGCTTGTGATTATCTTCCACATATTGAAATATTCATTAATTATATTATATGATTCCGCTTCCTGAAATAAGAAATTCAAGGTATAAATAATTTTGATTGAGCCGGCTTAAAATTAGGGATCTGCAAATTTTGGTAGTGTTATTGACCATTTTTTCGGGTATGGTATTGGCTCCCAAAGGGTATTTGCATTTTATTGTTTTATTTTTTGGTATCTAATATCAGAGGAAAAAATGAGATTTTACTTTATAAAAAACGGAAAGAAATGTTATAAGTCAGTCAAAATGTAGTCTAAGTAAACTACTGTAAAATACAAATAATTATATTACCATTGACCATGACAATTTGAGATTAAAATTAATGAAACAAAACAGAAATATTCCAATTTCACTTTGAAACATTAAAATCCAATTCATGATGAATTATTATAAAATATAATAATTAGATTTAATTATGCTATTGTTACTCACGTACAAAACACTAAGTTTATGAATTCCCCTACTGGGACTTTAGAAGGTATGTATATAAAAATAATTATTAATGACTTAAGAAAAATTATTCAAGTCTTAAAATATCCAAATACAAAAGACTGATCAATAATTTGTTATTTTAATTATCAATAATTGAATGTTCCTTTTCTCTTTCACATAAAAACAACCAAAAAACAAAACAAGTAAGAAAAGAAAGGGAACTCCTCTCTCTAACATTAACTATCCTGCCCATTCGCATTAGAAACCCCCTGCATAAAACGAACTCTTTACCCTTTTTATACACATTAATCATATGGGAGTTGTATATTTTTCCTTTATTTTTTTTTCGTTATATCTCCTCGCTCATTCTTTACATCCTATTTATAATGGTTTTCCACAGAGTTTTGTCCTATACCTATCTCTTTTTTCCATTTTGTTAATGACCTTTCTCCCTTTGACACTCACAAAGCCACACATACGCTAATTCTTACTACGTTGTTTTACCTTTACCTTGTCAATTTCTGACCGGTAATTATGAAAGGTGTGAAGTTGTAGGTGCCAATAATATTACTATAGATAGATAAATATGAATAATGAATTTGAATATATTATTATCTACGGCATCTTGTATATGAACTTGTCACTGAAGAATATGAACATATACTCTACTTGAAAATAAATAAGTTTAGCAAATACCGGATTTTAAGATGCTACTTAGACACTTAAGGAAAGGAAAATGAGGGAGAGAGATATAGAGAGAGAAGAGAGAAGAGATATAAGAGTGAAGGTCGTAGAAAGAATAAAATTATATATATAATGATATAAAAAATTACATGAAAGGCTTTGATTGAAATGTCAATCACAGTGATGAAAATTTTTCGCTCCTGAGAGAGGAGGGAAAACCGAGATTTGAGGAGTTGAAAGAAGAAAGTAATATGAGATCAAAACTTGGATAGAAGATAATAGAATTCCTTAGGTAGTAGCAGAAAATTAGTTGGAGAGAAAGATACAATAATAGAGAAGAGGAAAATGTAAGATAGTAGAATAGGAAGGATAATATGAATAAAGAGATAGATAGGTAACTTTGTTGAAAGATTATATATTGTGTCATCTGACAATTAACTCATAAAAATTTTATGCACAATATTATTTTACTTTTGTGTTTTAATAAAGCATCATCGTTTTATTATTAATATTACTTAAACTATATTATATATATACTACTAATAAAATGATTCTACAAGCATAAACTACAGTAGGGTGTCCAGAAACTCACAACCTCGGGAATATGATGGTACAAGTAACCATTATTATACATTATATCTACATAGTACCGAACGCGGCTTTCATTTTCGCAACCTGTTTCGTGCGTCAAGGTCAGCGCCATGGAATTCTAACAGTTGGTATTCATGACAAAGGTAACCTATTTATCAATGAGAGAGAGATACTTTTAAAGTAATATAAATACAAATCGAGAATGGATAGTGGCTATATACTTTTTTTCCTATTCGGCAGTTTTTGAAATTTAATTAATCATAAAATAAAATTAAACAATGTATAAATGTAAGATAAATGGGGTATATTATAATATATTCCAATCGGAATTTTATAACTTGGTGTTACAACTTTCCTTATCAAATAAGGTATCTTTTCTCTAATATATAATAATATCAATATAAGTTAAGGAGACCTCTATGTCAATAAATAAACTCTATCACATAAATATAAGTTTTCATATATTACTATTACCGTATCTTGTATTTCTGCTAGTGCTATTATTATTATATCTAAAATTTATAATAATTAATAATAAAATATAAATAATAAAATAAATAAAGATTCTTGCTTTATCTAATGATTATTTAAAACACTAGTAGAAAGTGAGATAGAAGAGTTCTCGAAGTCAAAACAAAAAAGAATATGGATTGTTCTCGTGAACAACTTTCAGATTCGATTAGATGGATATTCAAATTACATTAAAGCTGAAAGTATAAATAATATTGAGTACCGAGAAAGATATACATCTAATTCAGTAATATTATAGAAGTTTAATAAAAAAAGTAACTATAAATAAATTTTATAAATACATTGATTATTCAGGAAATAAGCAAGAAAACTCTCTCACGTAAAATCGTAAATGGGAACTTAGCCTAGAATAACAAATAATCTAATTAAATTTGATAAAAATTTATTGTGATAATATAAATAAGGGATTAATCAGAAGTAAGCTCTTCAAAGTATAATTATATAAAGACACATCTTCTAATTGAGCTCTCTATATATAATATACAAAAATTATACCATAAATAATTTAAATGATATAATATAAATATATAAATATAAAAAATAATTTACTATAGTAAATATAATAATAAATAAAAATATTAAATCTAATGACATATTTAATAACATTAAAAAATAGATATAAATGGTACCATACATGCACTCTATATATAATATGATCATAATTTATATAATTTTTTTATTATTATCAGTAAAAAAAAAATAGAGTAAACTAGCATATTCAGTTAGATAGAATAAATTCAAAGTTAACAATTTGGTGAGTCAAGTTTTAAAAATAAAAAATCAGAAAAATCATATGAGATAAATAAAATATATAGTTATTAAGTCATCGAAATCTTAAACCTACAAATATTTCAATAATAATTAATTGAGTATAGTAAAAAATACCATTTAATATTGCAATGGACAAAGGAAAAGTGAATCAATTAATAATAAAAACTAATTAAATGAATATTAATGATATGAGTATCATCAAACCATAAAATAATATTAATAAGCTTTAAAAACCTTAAATAAAAAATCAAAGTATTCAAAATCGAAATTATAATATATATATATAGTTTACTATTTTTTTATATATTTTATTTTTATTTAATTCTTTATTTACATAGTATTTATTAGGCGGAAGACGCAGGAGTTTTACAAATGAGAATATTTTAATATACTAGGGGTTCGAACTCTCAATAATGCCTGCATAACTTACCTTTATATATTTAATTACATAATCTATATGGAATATAATATACCAATATAATCTAAATACTATCTAATATTGCACATACAACTAAAAGTACTCCCTTTATATTTTCAGGATATATTTATTATTTAGAAATAGTTGACATCTATATTATATATTAGTTTTCATATCATATATTCTCAACAATTAATATCTGTATAGCATTCTTCTTATAAAATGTTAGAACTATAACTATGTTGTATTTATTTATCCTTTCTCGACTCTATGAGATGTTTAGTTTTTATATACTCCATAATGGTCTAGACCGAATCCTTAATTTATTCTACTTCTACTTAATGAATTCCATTTATAGAACAATATAATAGGATCCATATTCATTAGATATATATAGCCTATACTCTATAAACTCATAATATACTCACAAAATAATCATTCAATCGTTGGTCTAAGTATTATCAATAAAGAATTTATGTCAAGCAGATATCTTAAATATATTCAATAACAATTTAATTGAAGCTCTCATATTATTATCTCTATAAAGCTATTATTTTATTGAATAGATATATACTATAGTATAACTATAATTAACTATAACAAAGCGACGTTTCAATATGATATTAATATATATTATCTTATATCTCGTGTGGTTTCAAAATGTAGTCTCCAAGTTATATGAGAAAACACTGAAATATACGTAATAAATACGTTCGTTATATCGATAAAATCTATATATATGCTATAACTAATACATATATATATATCACACCTTTCTTATTATTTTAGATACTGAATAAGCTTATACTATTACTGATATATAATTAACTTGTTATCTTTTAAAGAAAAACTGTTGGTATGTTTGTTATCTAATTAATATTAATTAATATATGTTTATATGAATATAAATTTGTAATTAATATTTAAATACTATCTAAAAATATGATATCTAAAAATTAGTCATGCAAGATCGACATCTAATTACTCTTAGACCATATTATTATGATTATTTCTCTTCAATAAAATCGAAACATTAATTTCTCAATTAATTAGCATACTCTCCAGAATTCTTAATTTCAATACTTCAGACAACACTCAGATATAAATATTTTAGCTGAATACGTCATGATATTATTAGATTGTATACTTTGAGAATATATTAGTTATCTCCTAACAGGGAAGATAAAGTTGATTCTAAATATAATATTTCTACTTATATTTATTGATATATATCCTTCCACTGTGATTACTCGGCCTTATAGAGTTACTTCTATAATAATATTGTGTATTTAAAATAACGTAAATTTATGGCAATAATTAACGTCCTTATAAATAATTATATTCTAAGAAACAATATAAATAATATATTAAGCTAATTTATTATTCGATTTTAACCAGGGTATATCCCCTATCATTAATTCAGTTCTAAACTTAACCATTTATTAAATTTATTATATTTAGAATACAGGATTTTATCATATAAATTCTTGTACAATCAGAAATAACTGTAATATTAGACACATTAAAGAATAATTTGCATGATCTATCTTTAACATTATCGGAAACGTAACACTAAACTCATATCTAATATAATTATTAGGTAATACATATAATATTGGATGCAAGATTAAATATATAGTAATAGGAGTTTTAGTAGGGAGCCTATATATAACTAATTACAGCGGTAAGAAGCATCTAGGGTAGCTCTTATCATAAAACAAGAGAGCTTATTCGGGTGACGAGAAATATTTTGTAATTTGCCTCATAATTCAAAGAGGCCTTGAGTACAAAATAATATACATAATTAATGTAATTATAAAAGAAACAATTTTATAAGTATATTTATTATTTTTTGAAAGTTTTTCTAGTTACTCTTATACACAAAGGAATTACTTACAAAAACTATTATAACATAACTACATTTGAAAACTACCATAGCGAAGCCTCAACAAGAATAACACTTTAACCAACACTGATAAACTTACTAAACACATCCCTTCGATAATTGCCTCTGAACTACTAGAACTAAATTTAATCATAGGATCATAACTCTTCAAACGTTTCTATGTTTCTCTATAACTTAATATTATTTGGAGATTGTATATTATATTTTTATCTTCTTATTCAATGACGTGAGATATGGAATCATCTTATTTTGTGTCAAGTCAAAGCAATAACTAATAACTATGTGGTGTGGTTCTCATTACTAATTACAAGTCATAGTGTCATGGATTTGTATATATTAAATTCTCAATATTATTATTAAAACGCAGTCTGCAGTATTATTTTTAATTCTTATATATTATAGCTTAATTTACCTCTTATAAATATAATAGTAAATTATTATTTTATTTATAATTTTCAAATTATATATATTATAAACTGAAAAGAGTGAAGATGTCTCCTCATACTAATAACATCAATAAAATACTACATTGCCAATCTTGAATTTGAAATCATATAAAAAAACCTATATTATTATTTGATCAAAAATCAAGACCATAATTGTAAAGGTTTTAATTTAAATTGATAAAAAAAAAAATATATTATAAATAATAATAATAATTAAAATACATAATTTAACTTATATACTAATTATAATAATAATTACACAAAGTTCTTCAGAATCCTACATACCAATCCAGATGGAAAAAAAAACAATAATATAATATATCTGGTTCTAACCTCAACACTAAGCGAATTTTGATAAGGAACATAGGAACAGGAAAACTTTGAAGATTATAAACACAGAGCAAGAAAAAATATCATAGGATAGTTATAGATTATCATCTAAATTCTCCAGAAAAAAATATTCCGAGCGGCTCTGCAAATGGTTAATGTTTCCATAAGTCGAAAACACCTCTATAAATCATAGGGAGCCTACAGTGCATCCTGGAGGAATAATTTGTAAGGTTAAGTTAGGGCGAGAAACTCCGTAGAACTTAGTATCTCATCTACAGCATTGTCGTTACATTACCTACCCGGCACATCGTCGTTTAATTTTTACACCCATTTTGCAAAGCTAACAAAATAAAAAATACATTTATCTATATTACGGCGACTTTTGCCCTGATTAAATGAGATCAATTTCTTCCAGGCTTATAAGAGCTCCGGGGTTGAACAGAAACTGAATTTTATTACTTGGCGTTTTTTGCATTAACTAAAAGTTATAAGTGATTCTACTTAACTTTCGACAACGTCTCCCCTTAAGTCGCTAAACAGTCGAGAAAGAACTGAAACGAGTATAGAAAATTTTATAGAATATATTGTCTATTTTCTGAAGATTGTTATAATAATTATATTATCATATGAGCAAACTTTTGCTCTATCTGGCCATGCTAATTGAAGATAATAAGATACTGTATGAGTCCCAGCATGGTTATGACTAAAAGTTATTAAGAAAATTTAATTTGGCTATTAAACATACACGTAAACTATAAGGGTATAGTAGACTTCAATGTCAATTAGACGATAATCAAGTTAACATAATTCTATTATATATTTAAGAGAGTACCTTTAGGAGTGTGATTCAATTAAATGTCAAATACTGTAAAGTAATGAATATCATGTGTGTTAAGACGATTAAGGCGGCTTAACCCTTTAATTACGAAATCATTTAATGGTTACAATATTTCGTAGCAACCTCAGGAGATAACAATGATTTCACAAGCGTGCTAGTATATTCTGGGGTTATAGTAGACGGAAATAAAAAAGAAGGGTGGATAAACGCATATCAATAAGATAGTAAGACAATCTTCAAACTATATATAGCACTCTTATTGTCAATACATCTGAAAGATAGAGAGAGATTATATCACAAAATATACATGTATCAAAAGATAAGTTAGGAAGTTGAAGGTTGTATGGCTCTTGCGTTTACTTCTAACTATAAGGCTATATACCAACAGAGGAGAAAATTATTATTAAAGAGAATAATACCAGCAGAGAGAAAGTTACTAAAAGCGACCTTCTGAGAGGGAAAGAAAAACAATTAGACTGTCGAATGGTACTTTAAAGAGTTGAGTTTTGTTTCCTTTGATTTGAGTTCAGCGGGATGAGTCAGACTCAGTTAGGAGCTTTATTAACATGCCGATCTCTAACACTGCTTGTATTGAGAAATTGCTATTTATCTTTAAGCACATCGATTTTACTATGATACTTTTTTATGCTTGATGTAAAGAACAATTTATATTTAAACTACAAAAATGAAAGTAAAATGATAATATTTCAGGCACGACTTCATGAGAATAGAGATCACAGTGATTTTCGACAGATGGCGAGAGGGTAAACGTTATATGACTGTTAGCTATTATTTACAATTAAAAAGAATTTAGATAGTATTGTAAGAAAAATTCATATAATAAATAAAGTGTATATCTCTTTTATGACTAAGGTTTTCTCAAATTCTATATATAAACGTGTAATAAAATATACTATTAGGATTGTTAATAAAGAAAGTAAAGTACTTAAATTTACTGAGGATTTTTATATACGACTCACTTTAACTATTTATTAAAAAAATTTGTGGTGAAAACAATAAAAATCTTATAAAAAAATGTTTTTAAGACCAATTATCCAGTGGTTTAATGTTCCGAGTATAGAGAAAAAGATGTAATTATTCAAAGAACATAAAGACATTCGATAAGAGATAGATTGAATGAAAATAGTTATATACATATTCTCTCTATGTAGTGATGATAGTGAATTATTAAGCTCATCGAAGATAAGACGACTACTGCTTGAGAGTATAATATATAAATTAGCCCTATACTCAAAATTTAATCTACAAACCGTTTCGTTGTGCTTAGTGAGCGAGTGTCTTTCAACCAAAGGCCCTCTCTTCGTGAGAGGTTTATAACATCCTGACAGAATGTCGTTAGAAATCACTGGACCAACAATGATTATGGGGGGATTCGTCACTCGCTTCTGTTCTCAACAATAGTAGATTCCAAAAACAAATATATAGACGATAACTATATGACCTTTAAGTATCCAACGCAATTGGGTTTACATGTCCTCAAAATCAAAGATATGTCAGAGATCCTACTCTGGGCCAGAAAGTCCCCAAATACGCGGCTATCCTTCACCTTTGATAACTTTTATATGACGATAACTATAAATGGGGCAGTAAGTGTCAAAGTTTTTTCCCAAAAACCAAATAAACAGCAATATGAGTTCGAACCCCACACAAAATTCGACTTTGAGAGGGTTCTGCAGGGACAATTTGATGGAGAGGCTACAAACCCAACTTTCTTGGAGAAGTGGACATAGGGGGATTTTTTTTCTTTACATGAGTGAGAAGTGCAACGAAAAGAAATATTGAATCCACGCAGTTGCAATTTTCTTATTGTTTTATATTTAATATAAAAATCGTCTTTTGCAAATTTGGTAATCAGGAACTATTCACTTTTCATTTATAGGTTATGAGTAAATTAAAATTCTTCACAATATTTGATTATTGCTATTTATTTACTTCTGCTGTTGTTCTGTGTGTAGGAAATACAGGCTTTATTATCACCTCTTTTCTATAGATAATAATCGAGATGAGCACAGATTTCTGATATGCCCATATACAGTAATAATTAATAAAAAATAACTATATAATAACTAATAATTAATGTACAAATATAAATTATAATTATGAAAAAAAAATTATTGGTTATATGAAGTTCATATACGTATATTAACCCCTCAATAAATTAAGAATATAATAATAAAAAAAAAACAATATGAAACCATCAGAGAATAAGTATCTCATCCAAGATATATCTGATCAAATGCCTGTTACTGTCACATATACATGAAGACCACCTCAATCTGTTCGGCTACTTGTGGAGCATAATAAATCATTTCTACCGAGCCACTTCATTAATTTTGGTTCACAAATTTCAACCACAATATTTGTAGTAGAAAATCTGAAAAAAATATGCGCACTACTACGCAAACGTCAAAAGTTAATAAAGTATACGTGTCTTGCAAGGACATTGTTGAAGGAATTATCATTTATGCGGCTACATATCAAAGGCGGTAAACCTCATACTTTGACACACACAGTCTCCTATGAACATATAAACAGAGTTTATAGCAATATATACGATAATATATTAATAATATTTTTTTGTAATATCATTATAAAGGTTAATATAATAATTGCACAAGTATTTCCTGAGTTCTTAAAACTACCTCAATCGATGTCTTGTTCCTTTAACCATTTTCATATAAAAGATGGTGTCAGAAAAAGTGTATACCACTTTAATAAATTCGGACAATGTGCCTAGCTTATACAGTTCAATAAACTCTTCATTTTGATAGTGCATACCAATAAAGTTATAAACTTTTTTGCATAAGCCATTTATACTTTTTTTTTATCGCCTTTCATTCATAATTAATATATAGCTAAATAAAAATAATTGCTTAAGTTATGCGTTTCTACGCAATACTATATTTATCTAATAACTTACGAAAATATCAGTATAAAACAATTACATAGCTCAATCAGATATATATACATAAACGTAAGTATTTTATACCTTATATACTATGATTAGGGTATTGTACCGATTATATTATATACACAAATCTATATAACAAAATTTTTACTTCTATATTACACAGTAATCTGAGGAAATATTTTTCTTTACGTTTGGTGAGTACAATTTTTTTACGATTTAGTGCTAATAATATTTGTAAACTATAAAATAGAAACGCAAATAACTAATATATCATCTACTTATTAAAGAATTAGCAATATAAATTAGCAAAGAATTAGCGTAATATCTATTAACAATAAACATTATAAATATATAATAATAAATTAATATAAATAATATAAATAATAATATAATATAATAAAATAATAATCATAATAATAATATATATTAAATAATAATAAATTATAATTAATAATATAGGCTAATTAGAAGTTTGTGATCAGTAACTTTTGCGATAGTATATATATTTAGTCAATAGGAAAATATGTTTCCTATGGTAGGGAGATTTCTTTGAGTGGATCAATTCTTATTGACTCAATCAATTGGGATGAAAATACGGAAAGTAATCTCTATATATACTACTCTCTGCATCTTATATCTCAATATTCTCATTCGTTTTTTTAATGTATTTAACTTTTCTCTATAGCGTATATTAAAAAACCTTATATATAATTTATATAATATATAAATTATTAATAATATATTAATAAATAATATTAATATACATACCAATAACTAATATAAAATATAATTATATATATAATTAAATTATAATAAAATTAAATTATATATATAATATAATAATTTATAATCATGAAATCTATCTTATGTGAGAAACATGAGTGTGTCATTTTCATGTCATTCAAATCTTTGAGTTCGATTAATGCATCATGAAACGTAGATTTTCTTCATTTAATAAATATAATAATATGCCCAATAAAAATCTCACTGCTATTTTAGATAGTACGGATATATATCATACATAGGATTAAAATTTTACAACTCGAACATAATTAATTCATATCTACAGCACTTATATTACAATATATAACTAAATTAATTAACTTTTTAAGATATTAATTTTTTAGATAATCAAAAAGATTTATTTATATCGTCACATATTCTCAGATTTGTATTCTTCTTAAGGAACTATAATTTTAATTTTATCATAATTATTTAATTATAAATTAAGAAAATAAATGAAATCAGAAGAAAGTTAGAAAAGACAACAAATAGAATTTGGAAACAAATTTTTGAACATAAAGGAACCCTTTTCTTCTTTTAACTTCCTGGTTGATATCATGTAAAAAGATTGAATATAATCAACAATTTCGTCGTGCCAGCTTTTAAAATCGTAAACTTGTCTTGTAATAGCATAAAATTCTAAAAAAATCAAAAATCTTCCAAACATTCAACGTTAAGAAGTAAAACTTCTAAATACCTGAAGGGCAAGAGAAAGTATCGACGAAAAAAATATTTCATCATTTTCAACAAAAATATTTTGAGTATAAAAATAGAATATGTTTTCCTATCTCAACTTTTATTTTATGATCTCTAGCCATATAAACTTTATTTTCATATACTCGATTTCTATATGTATTATATTTATTATACTATATATATATATATATATATATATAATAATTATATAGTAATTTATTACAACCCTTTGGCAAGGGAGCAACTAGTACTTAAAATTTTATTGGAGACGGACTTTTAACAACACAATAAAACATATAAAATTTCTGGTGATTTGTAGTCGTGAAAGGAACTTGATTTGTCGAATTTACTGAAGCCTCTTCAGCGCTTCAATGTTTCCATACCGATCTTCTCCTGAGTATAATTTGAAACATATAAAGCAGCTGAAGAGGCTTCTTAATGAAGCGAAAACTACTGCAATTGATTACCATTAACCAGGAATATAAAAGTTTTATAGTTTTAAATTGTGTTAAATGTGTCTCAATAAAAAGTTTTAAAGTCAATTCTTATATAAAGTAAAAGGTTCTACTCAAAAATACTATTAATTATATAATATATATTATAGTATATTATTATATATATATATTATATATATATATACTATATATATATATAAATAATTATATAATAATATATGTAAATGATTACTAACGGGGCCCACAACGGTAAGCGTGGATGTCCGATCAAAAAAACAAAATTTCTTACGTAGCCTTCTATGATACATTATAAATAGATGTTTAGGGACAAATAAATTTTTTCATGACCTATGCATTTTAACTTAATCTAACCTAGCCTAACTTAACCTAATCCTACACTTAAAATAAAAGCAATAAAAATAATAAATAAAAAAAAAAATCAAAAAAATTCTTTGCTAGAACATCTATTATGTATCATAGATGCTACTGTTATTTTTTTTTTTAACATATCCATAACATAACATAACATAGCCTTTTAAAGGACAAGTTCCTATTTGTATATATATATATATATATATATATATATATATATATAATTATATATAATATATTTAATATATATATAATATAATAATATATTATAATATATATATACTATATTAGTATATATTAATGAGTAAATAATATAATACAGTAATATATAAATATAATATAATATATAATATATTATCTATATATATATTTAGATATATTAATATATATATAATATTATATATATATATTATATATATAATTCTATATATATATAATTCACTCAATTAATCTTGTTATTATTTTTGTTTTTTTTTTTTTAGGTTCAGTTTTTAATAAGATAATGAAGAAAAGGTGCTAGTTAGGTTAGGTAAGGAGGTTTGGTTAGGTTATGGTAGTTATCTAATTTAACTTAACTTTGACCTAAAACAACCTAACTTAACTTAGCTAAAAAACTTAACTTAAATTAACTTAACTTTAACTTAAAATAACTTAACTTAACTAACCCAATAAAAATTAAAGAAAAATACTAAATGGAAAAAAACCTCTAATTATACTATAGATATATAATATTAATAATATATCAATATAGTATTAGTATATAGTATATATAATTATTATAATAATATATATATATCGATTATATATATATATTATATATAATGTAAAAATATTATTATAAATAAACATATTTATAAATATATAGATATATTCATTATATACACATATTATTTGTTGCTTTTATACAAGTAATATAGTTAATAATTTATAATCTAATAGTGAGAGATATAGAGAGAGAGAAGATAAAAAAAAAGAGAGAGAGAGAGAGAGAGAGCAGAGGAGAGAGAGAGACTTAAATATACTCAATTCGTCTCGGCTCACGAACTAAGAGTGAGTCAGTCACGTGTGTACCGATAGCCGTTACTCAATACCTCGGAAACTTAACTCTCGCAAGCTACTGATCAAAAACTAATAATAATAATAATAATAATAATAATAATAATAATAATAATAATAATAATAATAATAATAATAATAATAATAATAATAATAATAATAATAATAATAATAATAATGAATAGGCATTTTTTCTTAATTTTATGATCTAAAATTACAAATTTGAAATTCTAAAATTTCAAACGAGAAAAAAAAAATATATATATAAATTTTTCTCAAATTAAACTAAAATTTGATAAACTAATTTCAAGTTATTTTTAACCACCCAAATAGTGGGAGGCCAACTTGGCTGAACTTTTTTCTTCGTATATATTCTACGCGGGTTAGAGTTATCATACCGTCCTAAAATTTGTCTGCGCGCTAGGTGGTTACGTAACCTCATCGTAGGAAATGCCCTGTTAGAAGCTAAATTTGGAGATGGGATAGAGAAGAAGGATGTAAGTAGGATTCGGATCCGGATTGCACCGTGTGCTGGCTCCGGTCGGTGCTGATTAGTAAACTATTTGTAATACTAATACATATTCATTGCATCCTTTATATATTTATTAAACCCGTAACATATCGATATATGATGGTTATTAAGTTTGTAAAAGGTGTCTGGGGACCCCCGACGGGGGATCCTCCGAAGAAAAGGACAGATTGTATAGAATAGGACTGATGAAATTGGGATAGACATAAAAAGAAAAAATCTTGATGTTCTGAATGAGTTGAGTTGGGGAACGGCCCATGCTGACCGGTGTGTGCGGTGCTGGGAATAATAGATATTCCTTTAGATCCAATATTGTTGCAAAAAATTACTTTTATAATTTAAAGCTAGATCTCGAATATTATGGTTTGGGTGTTTGAGGACCCCTCTCTCTTGGCAAGAGGGGGGATCCCTCGGCAGAAACCGTCGCAAGAAAGCTCAAACGTTCTTTTTCAAATTCATTTTTTGTTTTTGTACTGAATTGCCAATTTTAACTCAATAGAAAGCTAAAATGGTTTAGACTTTTTGATTAAGATTGAAGAACTTCGGTATCAAGTAAAATCAAACAAATTCACTTCTTTTCCTGTTAAAACATGAACTATTCATCTATTGATATTTGATCTTTTGATCTATTGTATATTTTATAACAAAAACTTTTTTATTTTTATTTGTTTAAAATAATATTATTTTTACCTCTACCAAAATGTTTATGTTTGAAGGAACGTCAATCATCATCAGAAATAAAGGACCACCCTCCCACCTCCCTCCTGCTACCATGATCTTTGATCTATTTGATTCCAAGTCATATTTTGTCTTAGAAAATATATTTCTTTCACCTAAATATTTAGTTTTTACATACTCTATAAGCATTAAATCAGTAAAATCAATTACACATCAACCAGTACTCCTTGTGGCGCATTATCCATTCACAACTATGGGATCTTTTTGACTTCTTGGATCATATTTGAAAGAATATACATTATCGACTGCGTTTATCAAATAAATTTTTTTACATTTTTTATTTTAACCATCCCTAAAGGGCAGTAATCCAGTAACTCACTCCTCCCCACCACCGCCTCCTGTCCATCCGGTATCTATTGATCTAATTTGATCAATGTCATATTTTGTATAAAACTTTATTGTTTATATTTTGTTTAAAAAATATTTATTTTTTTTTATGTTTATAAACTTAAATTTTTTTGCGTTTTTAAAAGATTAAAGATAAATATCATAATTCAAAACGGCATCTTTCCCACCACCCCTCGTATCCGTCCATGATCTACTAGAGATTATCTAATTTAATTTAATGATTAAACGACTCATTGAGCCTTTTTTTCTATGTAATAAATGGAAAAAAAAAAAGAAAAGTTTTACAGTTTTTTATTTTTTTAAAGCAGTTAAAACACGGGTACAGACCTTTGCTCGTTGCATATCAAGTAATTAATTATCAAATATACATATTTACAATCTTAAAAATAGGAACTTCAAAAATTCAAACATTATGAAGAAAATAAATACAGTATACATCACATAAATTAGGAACTGATAGGTTGAACAGGAAAACATAAGGTCCTAAATTTATTGATATATTATTATTTAAAAAAATGATTACATAAATGAATCATAAACATAAAATCTAATGTAAGAGTCAATGAATATACATACCAACATTATTTGTTGTTATTAACACTGGTAATACGTGTCCATCTCTCGAAAGCATCCGAGAGAATGTTGACGATTAAGTCAGCATCGTTTCCATTTTCATAGAGCCAAGTTCATTACATGCGAATACGCCAAAAAATTGCTTTTGATTGAGAGGACATTTATTTTTCTTCTTCTTCATCTTTTAATACTCAAGATTATATTTCTCTCTGTCAATCTCTATGATTTGAGGATGTTCCATTACACCAAAACTGAGATTGGGGATGTCAAACTTGTCCAAATTTTAAGAGACATCAGTCCCTAATGGTACCTTTTCTTAGGTATTGCGATGAATAAGCATTACAAACTGTAAAAAGATTCTAGCTGTGGAGATCGTACGCGTAGTATTACTGTTTTCAGCATGTCTAGATCGACACAGTACTG
>JABUQX010017705.1:0-18081 GCA_015478945.1 Trachelipus rathkii
AAGATGAGTGTTGATATAAGAAATAAATATTTTAGAGAGAGATAGTAGATAATATATATATTGAATAGTAGAGCAAGAAGAGCAAGAATGATGAGAATAGATGAGTAAGATAGTAATGATGAGAAGTAAGTAGATGATAAGTATGAAGAGCAAGATGTGAATATTGAATGAGTAGGAAGAGTATTAATATTAATGACTAGTATAAGTTTATGAATCATATATCTTAATAGAAGAGTAAAGCAGAGTGTATAGTCAGTGCACAAGAATAAGAGTATATAAATATGGGTGACTATAAAGTTAATATAGTAGGTATAAGGTAAAATAATAATAGTTAAAGCAGAGAGTTAAAAGAGTAAAAATAATTATAGAAAGTAAAAGATGCGTTGAGTAGAGTGAAATGTCACTATATAATGACTCCTATAATAGAATGAAGAGTTTTCAAAAGAAAGATGTTATGTAGTATATTTTTTTTATTATAATTATGAAAAATTAAATGCTGAAAAGCTTTGCTATTTATCAGCAACAGACGTATAACAGTATTAAGAAGGATGATGTAATGGAAATATCAATATTGAGATAATAATGACATTATTATTATTTTTATCGTGAGAAAAGAAGGAGCGAAAGTAATTATAATGTAAATAAAAAACACGGAAATCGGCATAATTTGCATGACGAATGTAGTAGACGTGCTTATTATCTTATATGACTAATATTTAATGAAATAATGAATTATTTTAAGAGTATAAATAAGTGTATGGGATAAGATCACTAACTCTAAAATAAAATAACTTAGACCAAATAAAATGTCAGTTATATTAATAGATATATATATAAATAAATGAATATAGAGGTTATAAGTATAGATATATGTCGTCTGGGTATTTTATTGATAGTATTGGACAATAGTAATAAAAATTAGTACTGTATTGGGGATATAAACTCAATTAGATATAATAGGAAGAGGTTAATATTAGAGGTAGAGATGAGAAAGTTTCGAAGAAATATAAATAAATCTTTGAGCCAAGGTATAAATATAGATCGATAATTAACTTAAGTGAGAAATATGATTCAAGAACGAAGGCTGAGTAATGGTTGTTATGTATATGTGAGAATTTTGGAGTTTGACTGATAACAAAGCGTATATGGATAGGTATAGTGCTCTAGAGTAAATATTGTAGGATATCAACAATAGTACTAATAGCTTATATAGAGGGTAAGGGAGATAAGTGGTAACTGTAGGAATGACAATTAATACGCCAAGTAATCAGATGAATCACCATTTATGGTGCAGTGAGCTGAAACTGAAATTAAAATGCTAGTTAATTTATGTGATCGATAATATAGAGTGTCGCACCGAGAGAGTGAACTGAATAGGACTGATTGGGTAAAGAACTAAAGGTGCGACTTTAGAGGACGTGGTAAGAGGAAGTGTTAGATCAATATATATTTTAAACATTGAATAAACAAAATGATATGATCACAAAATGAGGAAGGACGAACGTAGTTTAATTGTATTTAGGTTGTAATAATTAATTAGTTATTAGTTATTAATGTCACAGCGTATGAAATATGTATTAATAGGTGAGCCCTAGTTGAAAGGTAGTTATTAGCTTGAGCATATTATATGGTGTATGGTGAGGTAAAGCTTAAATTATAAATGGATATTTGAAATTGTATATTAATGGCAGCTGAGAAAAGTGTGTAATAAAAATGTTTGATTCCGGATAAATAGTGAATGGACTATTCATATAATTAATAGCTTAGAGGAGGCACGGATTTTATACGTACCCTGTGTATTACTAATTCTTAATATTGCTATATGGATGGGAGTTTATGAAAGACATTTATAGAGGTGGGTGAGGTATGGCAGCAGATAGATGTTGCATAAATTATGAATGGAGAATGGAAGAGAGTGTGATAGGAGGTTATGCCTATCTATTCATAATGCGATAATTTTGCTTTGTGTGAATGGAATCTGAAAAAAAGTATTGAGACAGAGGATTGGATAGAATTAGATTTGGCATGGTAGGTTGGGAGGAAATGAGGTTTGGGAATAGATGATCGTGTAGAATAAAGAATCCATGTTTATGATTGTTAGATTGAGTGACAGTCCCTGGTGTAAAGTTTAATGTTATATTATTGTTGTGCAGCTGGTAACAAAGTATCTGAATTTTAAATATACTTAGAGAAACGCATAGGATATGAAAAGGGGACGGATGATGCAGAGTTAGGGAGTCGTAGAAAACGTTGTGAATAGGCAGGAAGATGGCGCTGGTGGCAATTAAACATCGTTGGTGAAATTGTAAAGACTCTAATTTCTTGAGTGCGACTAGGGTCTTACCGGAGGTGTATTATTTACATTATTGTGTATTAAATCGCATATAGATAGCTGAGAGTATTCTTATGGTCTGTGAAAAAGGGTATAATGATCTAAGTGTAATACAATTAGGCGTTTCTAGATAGGACCACTCTTACGGACATGTTATAGGTGTGAGAAGAACTAAGTAAATGAGGATATAAACGTTTTCCCGAACATTGTATGATGTGAACAAAAACGTTTAAATGTAAATGAAAACAATACCAGTAACGTGAAGATGGTTTTGTCACTGTTGTAAAGGATTTGAAATGAAGTAGGTTTGTAAGGCGATTGATTATGTGGTGAGTGTTTTGGAATTTAGATTCGACTGAGAGACCGAAGTAAAATTGAATTGCGTCAGTAAAGCTTTGGCAGAGGCTAGAAGAAAAGGTGCATAATAGGATCGAAGTTATCTTTATTTTCTTCCATTTTTTCTAAAGTATTTAGTAATTTCTTTTATTATTTTATTATTTAATTAATTATTCTTTGTTTAATTTAAAATATATTATTTTATTATATGGATATTTGTTTCAAAAAATATTAACTTTGCTATAAATACAAAAGAGAAATTTTTTTTTTCTTTAAGATCTCAAATGAGATCGAGTATCCTGGCAGGGGTATGAGCAGCACGAGCTGTTTTACCGATTTTATATACCGATTTTTAAGATCTCTGAATAATTAATAGTTGCTTTAAAGATCTAAACAATATTTTTTTTAATTTAGCATTGTCATTAATTCTCTTAATTTTTGATTCGTTCTCCTTTATTTAGACTAAATCTTATACAAGAAAACAAAATAAAAGAAGTAGAAGAATTTTACTCTTTATAGCATTTTTGAAAATAAAGTTTGTAATAAGATCGATCGTTTCTATAATTTAACAACGCAATAACACCAGCAGCACTGCGTGTATGCATTCTCCACTAATTTTAGAATTTAAAGATCTATATATAGGACTTTATTAAGTTATTTTATATATATTTAATAATATCTTTAATAATTCTAATTAAATACTGTTTATTAATATTTAGTATATTTATAATTTTAATGAGGTATTCTTTATATATAACTTATAATGTAATATATTAAATATATTTGTATGTAGATTCTCTTAAATATATTTGATATGTAGGCAATTTATTAAAAATCTATGTATAAAAATTTTAATATAAGATGATTTATATTTTAAATATTTGAATATATTTATATTATATATTATATAATTAATATATATATAATATATCTAATATATATATATATATATTATCTAATATTATATATATATTTATATATAAATATATATATAATATTATTATACTATATATACAGTTTATTAATGAAAGTGAATATGTAGATGCTCTGCAGAAAATTATTGGCTCTATATAAAGTTTATCCATTATATTATAATCTCTTTAGTTTCGTAAGAAATTAATTGTAGGTTGAAAGAAATATTCTTAAGTAGGGAAATAATTGCCATATTATACCTTCATGTTAAAACTTATATAACATCATGTACATATTCTATTTGGCAGATAAAACAAACACCATAAATAAAAATTCTTTTGGGGAATGCAATGAAAATTCGTAATCATTTATATATACTAATATAAATATATTCTAACATGAAATGTGCTCAACACATCTTAGCACAATAACTTAAGCATAATGAAAATAAAATATAAATTAATAAAATATAATTAATAATACTAATATATAGATAATAATTAATAAATAATACATTATAATAATAAATAGATAATAATAATAAAATCAATAAAATAATAATAATAATAATTACATGAATTAATATCAAATAAATGAATAAGACTATAATGAAATAAAATAATACTTACATTATCATCATACTATGTTTTTGGCTTAATTAAATATACCTATATATATACGTATATATATATCTATATATATTATCATATTATACTATATATATATTTAATATATGATAATAATAGTATATATATACTATATATAATTTATATATATATATATATAGTATATATATATTATACCATATATTATATGTATATGTATTATATAACTATATAAATACCCATATATCATATTATACTTATATATATACTATATATATTATTATCTTATTTATTATTGAGTATTCTCTGAAGATTACTTTTAACTCTTACTTATATCCTATATGAATGACTTTGTATATATTATTATTAATTAATTTTATGTTTTATCATATCATTTTCTTATTATCTTTATTTATATATATATAATATAGGGATATATACCTATGTATATTTTTTATAATTTTATAATTATATATTATTATCTAATTAAATATACTATTATATAATAATCTTATTGGTTATATATATTATTTATATTTATATATTTTAAGATATATTTTTTATTACGAATAGGTGATGATGGGGAGCAGTAATGTGCAAAACTATATTTTCTTAGTATTATTATTCTATTAGCCGTACTTATTCTATCTCCATAATACTTATTGGCATTATGTTCACGGTATACTATATTTTCATTTATTAATTTTAATTTACTGTGTATATTTTTGGTTATGAAAATTATATCTATTCTATTTAAATATTTTATTACTTAATATAAAATTTTTATTATTTGGCATTTTACTTTTGATTTTACGTCTTTAAATAAACATCTTATACTATTTGATTATATATTATATTCGTATTTAATAACGAGCTTCTTGAGTTATTATATTGATTATTAAATCCTTCTTAGTCATATTCTAACTTATGAGGTTGTATTATTATATATATATACACTAAGTATATTCTGTCTATAGAGGAGTATTACTTAAGGGGTATTTCTTTATATTGAGTATAGTATATACTTATATTCTTAATATGCGTATATTTGCTATATATTCTTTAAATATTATTTAATTATATTATATTATTATTATTCATAACATGTAGTTATTTTTTCCATCTGCTCACTATCCATGTTTCATTTATATATAAATATTTACTTATTTACTATATATTTTAATATATTATATATAATTACTATATATTATATATATAATATGTACTAATATTATATATATTAATATTTATACTATTATATTTCTACTATAAAAATATATATATTATATCATTATAATATATATTTTTTCTTATTTATTATCTTTCATTTATTTTATTTCTTTTAACTAAATATTCACTGCCAATCAATCTTTTCTTTTTTTTTTGAGTGTGACTTATACTATAAATATAACGTGACTCCAAAAACCCCACCCATAATGAGTTGATACTCGGTAATATTAGATGCAGAGGGGTCTACTCATATCCCATTATTTTTTATATAATAACTTTTTATACTCTATAAAAAAAACAGTAATGAAGAAATAATGATATAAATAAAAAATTTTAATCCAAGCGCGCTCTCATTAGAAAAAAAAGTTACAACCTCTCAATGTTGTTAAAAGAATCAGGCTATTTATTGTTTATTAATCTAAATTAAAAATATCAGAAGATATAACTACTCTAAAAAAATAAGTGATAATCGGAACGCTTAAAAAAGAATAGATTCGGAAACTTTAGAAGGAATAAAAGTTAGAGCCTCTCAAAGTCTCTAATATTGTTCGCTCCAAATAGGCTTTTTCTTATAGAAAGTATAAAATTAGGTGGCTCCCTCATGTACTCGTTTATTAAGTGTGCCTAATTCCTATAAATCGTTGTGGTTATATGATAATAGATTTTATGTATATATCTTACTAAACATAGATTATTCTCTGTTTATACTATCTTAACCTAACAAATACTATCAAAACCTGAACTATGAGAGGTCCTGAAATGAGACTTAACCTGTATCTAATCAAATAATGAAAAATTCTATTTACCTACAGATAATAAAAACTTTGAGAGGCCGTTACCTTTTTTCCTAAAGAGAGTGACTATTCGTTCATTATCTCTTTCATTCTTTGTACTTTTTTTAGAAGTATTAATTCTCCGTACTCATTAGATTCTTTTTATATATAATCGGCGGTCATGACATCCCCTCTTAGCATCTACTATTTTACTCTTACTTTTCACTCTCTTTTTTCATTTGAATATTCAATTTTTTTTCGTTCCCTATACCTGGCCTGCTTCCTTAATGGCCGTGTTGGATCAACAATAGAAAATAAGGTCGAATACACTCGTTCCACTGTAATTTTAGCTCTCATTTCTCTTCATCACATATCTTATAGCAGGATTTTTTTATCGAGCCATTTCTTAAAGTGAATAATATATGGATAAAAGTATGTTTTTCAAACAACTAAGTGGAAATTAATCTGAATGTTGTGGTTTCATGATTACATGTTTTTCTGAATCATTCTATTTTTTTGGCAGTATTTTGCGCTCTAGTACCCTATAATACATTATTTTCAATAACCCATAATTAATCACTTCCATTACATATTATTTTTAATATTATCGCTTGAAAATCATTACTTCAATTTATTATTTTTTGAATTCTCTCTCGCCAATGCTCTCTCCCAAACATCTTTTGGGCCGCATCTTTGTTTTTTATCTTATAATTTAAAATTGTTTTGATCCTTCATCGAGACTTTTTCATCACTACAATTAATGTATCTTTCTAAATTTACTTGTTATACTCTTTATACTAATACTTATATTATTTATATACTATGATTATATATATCTATAGACGTATTACATTGTATTATCATTAATATGATTTTATATATGATTTAATATTCATTATATATATAACTTACACTTCATATTTATTAATTACTAATCATATATTATTATATCTATTAGTTAAATATAGTATAATATCCCTATCCATATATATAATTCAAAGCGCTTTCCAACCCCTAGTACCCATGCGAAGAGATCCTTCTTCATGTGAAGTACAAATTTTCTGATTTACTTTACTCTTATCCATTCTATTCTTCCTTCTGGCCCGAATCTCTTGATCCTGAAAACAGTCTAAAGAATGATTTTTCGATGCGGACAAGCATGTTTACCGCTGCTAGGTAAACATTTGAGTCTATATCAATTCGCAGGGTAAGGTAGTTTGCGTGCGCCTTTCAGTGGAACTCGGTAGTCTACCGCTTCGCATATTTGCTCTTGAATATTCGTTTTTCCAGAGCACTCCTAGGAGATTGTGTTCGGGGACTTCATTACATATTTCAATGCCGGGCCAGAGAGTTACGCGAGGTCTTTGGAGCTTGGAACAGAGAGGTGTTCTTCGAGGACCTTAGCCTGCGGGCCTTGCTCGCCTCTGCAGAGTATTCGGGTATTTATCGGTGCGCAGTGCTGAAGTGGCCGATGTAACTGAGGCTTTACGGGTAGCCTGATGCGAAGGGGGTCTATCTCTCGGCATAATGAGTTCCATCTGGGCGCTTAATAGTTCTGCAAACTTCTCTAGATAATAGTATATTTAGGAGATATATATTATCTTTTTAATTAAAATATTCGATAATAATATTTAAGCTTTTGGGCAGAGTTCTGGAGGTTATTGTTGGTTATTATATTCGTTATTATATTTTATTATTCTATTTATAAAATCGAGATAATACGTTTATGGGGATAAATATTACGTAGTATATAGAGACTTATCTACGTCTACTATCTTATTATACTTATGAGTAAGGTAAGTGAGTCGATTTTATTTTTATTATTTTCGAAAATTACCCTCCCGTCTTACCCTGTATATATATATGTAGGAGTATCTATAATGATATAACTAATTATTTTGGTGTAGATTAGATATAGTATAGTCGCGATTAGTAAGTATATAGTATATATAATCTTTAAATGACAGACAATTACAAACCCTCTCAAAAATTGCCTTTTTTATTTAATACCACATATATAGAGATTGGTAATTGAGTTCTTCTAAAAGTTCAGTATCCCAACTTAGAGGTAATTACCATCAATAATACATATATCAAGTTAGAGTCATTTACGTATCGGATATAGAAAGTTCATGAGAGCTCATCAGAGTTATGTAGAGAGAGTAGTGGTACCAATTCACTATGAACCCTAAAGAGTAGGCAAGATAGATACTCTGCGAATCATAGTCACAGTTATATTGTAGATACGTTGAAAAAGACGAATAGAGTAACCTAATAATATAACACAGAGTGATGAAGGAACACTTACATCTATCTAATCTGGAAAACTGTTCGGCAATAACGGATAATCCAGGAGACAATATGATAATTACTACACTCAATATATTATACTATTAGTAGGAGATACACTGTACCAATCTTGAGAGAGAGAGAGAGAGACTAAATGGCAGTGAGATTTTTTCGTAGCAGAAATATTTAATTGATGATACGTGATTTATTTATCTATCATTATATACTATTATTATTAATCTCTCTATCTAGTATCTATCCTATCTAGTCTAATAATCTAGTCCCTGATGCTATCTGACTTCTTATCTTTCCACTCACTTTGTTTCGCACATTTCGTATTCTTATCTATTCTTATTCTTATTATATTCTATCTTATATCTCATCTATCTATTTCCTTAATTACTATATCTACTCATATTCACTAGATATCTATTCATATTCCATATATGCTATCTATCTAATAACTTATTTATATCTATTTTAATATACTCTATCTACAATATATATCTTTATTATCATAATAACTATATTATATATAATTTATCTATCTATCTATACTATATCTAATCTATTTCATATCTATATTACTACTATTACGATCTATTCTTAATCCTAATCTACATTCTACTATCACTAATCTTATATATTATCATATCTTATTTTATCTATATTTCTAGGCTATATTACAGGGGAGATTATCGATATGGATCTATGGTAATAAGTTCAATAGCCAGTCCTTAAACTGTAATAATAAATCTGAGTTTCAACATTTATTCAATCTACAAACATATAATATGTTATATATATACGTAATTACTAAAAAGCTAATTCACTAATCCCTTTATTAACCAAAACTTTATTCAGTAATTCGAATCACGACATTTACACATTATTATACTAGACACGTACATACATATATATTAATAAATATATTCTCAGTGCAATACAAAAAACTAAACCATATATCCATTAACTCTAACCTGCATCTATAATATTTAATAAATAGATTACATTAGTAATCGAATCAACTACCTATCTCACTAAATTTGCATACCAATAACTAGTATTAAGAGATTCTGATATACTAGTGCATTTTCTAGGAATTGTATAACTACACTACTAATGATTCAACTCTTATCTTAATCTAAAAATAACAAAACTTAACAGATCTCATAGGCCTATAATTAATATAATATATAGTGATAATATCATAACTCAGACCGTACTATCAAATTAAATCGAACTAAGAAATAACTTCTTTCTAACTGAGATTTCACTCTCATATTATTCATCTTCTTGTCTATCATACTCACGTCTATTCTGGTTTTATTATATCATATATTCCTATCTCGGTATCTACATTCCTTAATATATTTATATTTATATTATATTATATTTTTCATACGATTTGTCCTCACTCGTATGAACCATTCAAAGTCAAGTAATTTGTGTTCCTCGTCGCTAATGATGCATAAATTTATATGATAAATATGTATTGATAAGATGTCATACGTTGAATATTGAGAATTACATAATAAACGCTAGCGAGAAATAACATTTATACTATATCTATTAAACTGATTCATTACCTAAACTTTCCTACATATTATTTATATACTAGATATACTACCTTGTAGACAGTTATCAACAATCTAATATAATCTCCTCAATAAGGAGTTTCTATTACCGTCTGTCCCTGACCTATCATATTAACTCTTTATCTATTACCATAATTCAGTCATAGCAACCAATCCTTACTCACAGTAAAGTAATGCCTAAAAAACTAATTGCGCTATCTACTGGTGTATTTAATATAATTAACTCTATCATGTACATATCTCAAGCAGAACATGTTGTTCTTTATTTATACTTGATATAAACTTTTATCAAAATTAAAACTCTTTATCCCTTTTATATAACAAATTTTCCGTTTATTCCATCACCCGCATCCTCTACCTTTCCAAATTTCTCAATTTTTCTATACCTTAATGAGCCATACAGACATTCGTTGCCATACATCTTGTGTTAATAATCTTTATGATATACCCCAGCCTTACACTTTCCTCTCTAATTCGTTAATCTAATTTCTGCACTCAGATCGTACGGAAAATTGATGGGTAAAGCCTTAAGCAACATCAGTATTACACCTCTCTCTCTATTTTCCTTATAAATTATAGCTCACTACTCAATCACTGTCGCTAATTATAGAAATTCGTTATTGGTCGAATTAATATATAAGCATAATTTAGGATTAGATTAAACATACTTACGCACTATATGTTTTAACTTAATGTCTATATACGTATTTAAACCATCTTTTAACTACCTATATGAATGATTTTTATACTGTGAGTCATGAAGGTCAAAAACGATATAAGTCTTTTAAATAGCCTTTTAATTCATATTACCGTATCTAGACTGTCTACAACAGCAATTAATCTACTTCATTTCCATACATTTCCCACATTAATCACTCTCTTACTATGGTATCATATATATTATAATTAATATTAATATATTATAATAATATATTAAATATATAATAATATATATAACTTTAATTTAATAATATTAACTTATTAATAATATTATTAATTATATTCGAGAGGTTAATTATATAATTAAATTAATATATATATATATAATTATTATATATATATAATATATTTATTAATATATTTATATATATTAATATCTATAATTAACTTGATATTATGAAATAATAATAATAGAATAAGAAGTAGCTAATATGCGTATATTGATATAATAGTAAGTAGGTCATAGAGGTACAGAGATAGATATAGGTCATGAATTGCTTTAATATTGTATATAGATATATAATGATTAAATTATCTATACAAAAGTATTCATATTAATATAGAAATAATACTCATATATATCTTATAATATAAATTATATTAGTATATTATATGTATATAAATAATAAAATATTGAGATAATATAATATACTATATTTATTATATAATATTATATTAAAATATCATAATATATATCATTAATATATATAGAGAGTATATTATTATAGCTATATATAGTTTAACATATAAAATATTATAATTATAATACAGATATACAAATATATAGAATTTTATAAATAAATTAGTATATTAATTAATACGGAAAGTTAGAAATAAATTATTTAAAATTGTTCTAGAAATAGTAATAAAATCTATAATTTTGAAATAATTATTAATATGTGATTTATATATATTATAGAGAGAAAATATTTAGATATTAATAATAACTATATATATCCCTAATATATATATATATATATATTAATCTCATAATTATATTATTATATATACGTACTATATATGTATTATTATATATATTAATATTTAGTTCTTAATTAATAATTATATTCATGTATATATATATATAATAGTATTATAATATATAATAATAGATATATTAATATATATATTAATAATAAATATATATATATATATATAGTATTATATTAAGATAATAAATTATGATAAGTATTTATATATTATATTATTATAATAATATTATAAATACGTATTATAATTATCTATATTAATATATATATACTATATATAATATATTATTTATTATGATAATATTATATATATATAATTATATTAATTGTAATATAATATTATAATATATATATTATTAAATTATCTATATATATATAATATTATATTATATATATTATCTTAATAGATAATATATAAATAAATAATTATTAATATTTAATATATAATATATTATATTTATATTATATATTAATATATATTATAATAAAATATATAATATTATCTATATATTCATATATTAATCATATATATATACTATATATCATATATCATTATTCGTATAATATAATATAATTATATAATATATATATATAGTAATATTATACTCTATCTAGCGAAAATTACTACTACTAACTAATATTTAATTTTAAATCATATTGATATTGATATTAAAATCTTTAAGCTTAACATCGGTAAGAAAATAGACACTGAATCACAAAGAGAATCTAGATTTTTTACCACAAGGTTTTCTAATCATAAGAAGGGGGTGTAATTACCGCTTCATTTAATCCTTATGGATTGGGTCTCAGAGATTCTAATATTATTTTAAAGGCTTAGAGTTTGATAATTCCTGATGTTCCACTATCAAATTTGGGGGCCAATTCCTTAATACGAAATAATAAGTAATATTGTTCTATGCTATCGTCATGTGCAGAGGGGATAGAAAATCTTGAGGATGAAGGAAATTTACTGATTAATATTCCTTTATTTTTACAAAGTGATGTATTTATATATATTAATAAAATATTGTATATGTGAAATAGAAATTAATACCTATTATAAAAATATCACATCTATATATAATTATTAACACGAAATTTAAAATCAAATTAAGTTAATATAAATATGTATTTATTTTTTAATTTGAAATTTATAATTTATTATAATCTTAATTTAATTAATTTATATTTCATATTATTTTAATATAGATTAAGAATTAATTAATTATTATATATTCTATTTAATTACATATTTTTAATTTAATTATATTTACTGTTAAAAATATAAGGGTCATTTATTATAGGGGTAAAATATGTTATCTTTTAAAGTAACAAGTATTTACATTTTTAATTTAATACTATATCTATTCCTATTATTAGAATTTAATATCGAATTATATTATTAATTGAATTAAATTTATAATTACATATGTATAGATATATATAATTAATTGATAATAAATTTTATAATATTACGTTAATTTATCATAAAATTACATTACTTATCATAATTACTATCATTTGAACATAATATTAAAAAGAAGATTTTCAAACTTTTCGGAATTATTTTTGGATGATCAATTTATAATAACCTTCTCTCTTTCTTTCTTTTCCCCTCTGTTCTCCCTTCTTCTGTCTTCCTATGCTCTTCTCCTTGTCTGGTCCTCGTCACGTCCTCTTATAGTATTTTCTCCAATGTCTCCCCCGCTCTTCATCTCTCTCTCTCTTCTCTCTCTTTCTCACCCTTTTCTGCTTCGGCTCTCCATCCTTCTCTCTCGTCTCCTTTCGTCAGTTTTCCCCTATCTAGTTCTAGACCCAAGCTTTGTCTTCGTACTTTCATTGAACAGATTTTATAGTATTTCTAGTATAGTCGGTTATGATTTTCATCAAAAGCATCACAACAAAGCAGTCCCAGCCAATAGTAAGACATTGCCCTTGTTCCTTCCTTTCAATGAGACGAAAAATTTCATTCATGCATACACACAGAGTAAGAGTAAGACATTTGTAATTTTATTTAATTGATTTCCTCCTTTTTTATGTTTGCGTGCATAGTCCTCCGAGAAGCGACTCGGATTGGACATCCTCTTGTCTCAATATCCTTTAAAGCAAAACGCAAAAAGAATAAGGATAAATGGAAGTACCACTAATATCTTTCTTTCATCCCTGCCCTTTATGCTTCACTCAGTGTAATACATTTCTTCTATAATAAGATGTCGTATTTTCATTGTTGAGAATTATTCATTTCCATATATCTGCCTCTTCTATGCCTTCTCTCTCTCTCTCTTATTCACTCTCTCTCTCTCCTTTCTCACTCCTCGATGTCTCCTCTCGCTCCTCTACTCTCATCTTAACTTCTTCGTCGCTCGCATCTCGCCCTCTTTCGTCTCTCTCCGTCTCCTCTCCTCATTATATCTCTCCTCGCGCCCTCTCCACTCAGGGTTTGCCCTTATCTCCGCGTGTAGGCGCGGTCTATCATCGGTCCTCCCGTACTCCCCAAGTCTCTTCCTCACCGATCCTCTCCCCGTCTCTTCCACTCTGTCTGCTCTTCCTCTCCTCTTCTCTCTTCCCTCTCCTCCTCCTCCCGTTCGTTTGCGTGAGGCTACCGCCTCTAACCTCTGATCCTACGCTCTTCCTCTCGTCTCTCTCCATCTCGTCCTCATCTCTCTCTCTCGTTCTCTCAATCTTCGTTGCCCCACACAATTGATAATATTATTAATATATTATAATTATATACTATATATTAATTATTTTTTTATTTAGTTAAATATATATAATTATCATAATTATATATACATATTATATATTAGTAATATATATAATATTATGTAAAGGTTAAATAAAGTATTTTTGATGTCTTTTATCGTCAGTTTCCATACGTTTGGCTCAATTGGATTAATAAAAGTATAATGAGATTATATAGTAACATTATTCGCATAAGGTATCTTCAGTATGTTTTTTTTTCCTCCCCCTCCTCTCGCTATTATAACTGCGAAGCGTCGAATCGCATCGATTCCGGCTGCCTGATTATGGAAACACAAAAATAATGTTAGGTAGAAAAAAAAATTTCCATAATAGTCTAAGATAGAATAAAAAACAAGTGAATTAAAATAGTGAATCAACAAAATATCCACGACCATTCAACTCGAAAAACATGGCCATCACAGAGAATGAGTATATACAGTTTCCCTTTCTATAGCAATTTAGGTACAAAAATCACGATTTCCTCTCAGATGTCTCGTTTGTTCTCTCATGTCTTTCTTCTTTTCTCCTCTTTTCTCGTCTCTTCCTCCTTCCCTCTTTTTCTTCTCTTCTCTCTTCTCTCGTATCTACTCCTCTCATCCTTTGGGTCTCTCTTCACCGCTCATTGATGGATTTCGAATACTCACGTTTCATGGTGGCTATGCACCTTAGTTTCTCATCCGATGGGTGAAATTAACGTGATCTAGATAATCTGCCTCACTTCTACATCCACTTCGTTAGGAAAATATATATAACTCAATTTCTCTTGACCAAGAACCTACTGCGGTAGGTAATGAACCCCCAGTTCATAGAGGTTCGGTGGCCTACCTTATTCCAATTAATGCACGACATAAGCTTTGAAAAGGTGTTTGAAAGTGTAGAAGTGGAAGGATGAGGCAGAAATTGTAGAATGAAGAGTGTTCCACAATTTACCAGTAGAGTACATGTAAGAATAAACATAGGAGTCAGGAATCTGGATAGAGAATGGATGAAACTGTGTGGAAAAAGGAGTCTTCAAGAACTTTCCTCAAATGAGGAGATACATGACTAGAGAATTTAGAAGAAGAGGAGAGTCTATTACAACAGCTTTATGGACAGAAAGAGATTGGAAAGATTTATTAAGACGAGAATGTTCAAAAGTCGAAAGCCTTAGTCCCCACCTAATCAATGTGAACAGAATCTATGCAGCCAACCCAGATATGAGATACAAGTGCAAATGACTTCCCTATGCAAATCAAGCAACTGGGTTGATGAAAACATCTAAAGGGTCTTTAGAACCCTCAACCTCCTTGAAGCTTGTTTATTGAGAGCGATAATTTGATTCACCCAAGAAAAACCAAGAGAAAAGGATATACAAAGAATGCTAAAAACGAAAGAAGGGCGAGTATTATATTTTTGAAGATGTTGTAGTTGTATGGAAGATTTTGTAGAGTAGATAGGTGAACAATTTTCTTTAGAAGCATCTAAAATAACACTATTTTCTTTGATCCGTCTAAAGATAAGGGAAAATCAGATGCCAATTGCTCCAAGGACATCTTCCTAGCATTAACCAAATGCTGATGAGGTTTTTTTTTTTTTTAAATCGAAAATAGTAATAAATGGTGGAGTTGTCGGCATAAAGATCGATTGAATACGATGTGTGAAAAAAAAAATTCATCAATGAATAGTAGTAGTAGGTAGACATATATCTGAAGGAATTTTACCCCGAAATGTTATATTTCAATAGAATGTTAGCAAACTCTCAAATTAGAGTACATTTTGAGCAATAATGAAACTAAAAAATTAATATTCTCACAAATTTTCTCAATGAAAGCTAGAAATATGCCACGTTTAAAAGTATTCTAAAATGTAAAATATTTTTCTACTGTCTCTTGGCACACTTGGCTCTAAATAGCAGCGTCAAATTATCCTGTAAAAGCGAGTAGTGGAGTAGAAGCTGGAGTAAGATGTTTCCAATGGGTAGACTAGTAGTTAAAATCTTAATATGGATTTTCCAATGGGTGAAAAATGAGTAGAAGTCGTTGTCTGAAGATCGGAGCTAGAGTCAATTTTTTTGAAAGTTATAACTGTAAATTTACTGATTTATTATGTAATACACAGTAGGCAACTACATGTGGTTAAAATTCGATTAGGTAATATAAATTTTGGTGCTAAAATATAAAATGTGCTTATCAATAACTCAATATTCTTGCTTTCTTGAATGCTTTCTAAATCAGGAAAATAACCTGAAGATTAATGTGGTTGATGGATAAATGCCTTTTCATAACTTATTAATTAAATTTAGTACAATAAAAGATCCATCTTGAGAGGTCTCTCAGTTTGAATTGCTATTAGTCCTTTCAGAAAAATTACAATCTGTCGAATTGGAAAAATAGGTGGAATCTGTCATTTTAATATAGGGTGGTCAGATCTGGAATCAGATATTCCCTAATGGGTGGAGACGGAATCGGATAATTCCTAATTGTTCGAGCAAGAGTCGTAATCTCTATATTTGGAAAAAACTCTACAGAGTACCTTTCTTTTAAAATAGTGAGCGACGAAAGTAAAAAATATTACCGGATACCATAAAAAGCATGGGGTAAATAAAGCAAGCGCAAACATAGCGCATTTAGTAAGGAATTGGACGAAAGTATTTCTCGCATTTGATTCCTAGAGAGAAGCTGTCAAGGATGCTAATCTCCTTGAATAACGTTAATGGATTTGAAAATTTAGAAGAATTTTATTTTTGAAATTTTCATTATTTTCTTATTAAAAATTTTAATATTTTTATTGTCAATTAATAAAAAACTATAATTTAAGGTAAAAAGCTGTAAGATAATAAACAGTTCTTTTAAAAAAAAAGAATAAAAAGGAAAAAAAAATTAAAGAAAAATGAATAGTACTCTAGGTGTGACAAGGAATGGGAGCGGAACTAGTAGTACATAAGAGGACTAATCACTGTCTTATATAGTATATATATATATATAGTATATATATTATATTATATTATTTATTTTTTTAATATATAGTATATTATATATATGTATATATATGTAAATATATATCATATGTAACTATATATACCTATATATATATATATTATTATATATATATTATTATATATATATGTAAATATATTATATATTTTTATATTAGATATAAATACACATATTATATATTATATACATATATATTTATATATATAATATAATATATATATATTATATATATTAATTATATTATATATATATACTATATATATATATATATATATATATATAATATAATGTATATATTAATTAATATATATATATATATATATATATATAATTATTATATCATCGTAATCATATCGTGAGTACTTAATTATATTTTCAAATTATCTGTATTAAAAGTCACTTTTCGTCGGTAGCTTAGTGTTTTTTCAGATAAGCGTACTATGTGTGTGTTTTAAGTCTGCGTCTTGCGTTCTTCGTTTACTTCGTTTACTATTGAAAATAAGTTTTTTCTTATTCGCTTATTGAGATGATATCGTCGTATGATTGTTTTCTTCCTCTTCTAATTCATTTCCGTCAGGTT
>JABUQX010017706.1:2500-68382 GCA_015478945.1 Trachelipus rathkii
AGTACTATTCACCTATAAATATTTATTGAAAAAAGCATGATATAAGACAGTGCCTACTGAAAAGTACCTATAAATCATAATATGGGTTATCAAATATATTTGTAATGTGATAATATTTTGAAATAAATTTGGATAATAATAATAATAATAGAGATCGACTCTTGTAACTTTTTATATGGGGGGCATAATACAGTTCTTTAATTTAATATTGAATGTACTAACAGGTTGACATATTTAATGAGTATACACAACGGTTATAATTATCGTTAATCTTTAACCTGATTATTTATGTATTGTATCATTAGGTCCTGATATATTATATAGTAAACCTTTTTACTTTATTACACTATGGGGGCAATTAGCAATCTTTTAATTTTGACAATGATTAGTAAGATAGTAAACCCTCCAGAGAAGAATACCATAACATTGTCATGTATATTCACGTTTATTTTTTGTTAAGAACCCATAGTTACTAGTCTAAATTATAGTCAAACTACATTAGATGTTAAGACAATGACCTACCTGAAAAGTACCTAAACTAAATATGGGTACAATAATATTTGAATGAAAATTATGATAAAAATTCGGAATAAATATTAGACATTTACACGATTGTGTACTTTATTATCATTGTAACGTTTTTACCTGGGGGGTCACTAGTACTTATAAATTATTATAATTAATTAAGGAATGTATACGACGGTGACCTATTTTGAAGAGAATTTAACAATCAGTATATATTTACCTATATTTTTTGTTTAGACTCAAATTAGGTCCTGAATATTAGGTGCAAATTAACTCCTTTTACTCTTTTACCTAAGGGGCAACAATCTTTTATTCCATCACAGAATGTAAGACAGTAATGTTATAAGATAATAGTACACATCTCTAGAAGAGAAACAACATGTCTGTAATATCTACTATTCTACGGTTTTTTTTTGTAAGACTTGATTAAAGTAACGTCCTAAAATTAGTCAGAAAGCTGCTGAATAGTATAGGATACAGTGAACGCTAAGGGGAAAAAATTACCAAAACCTAGAAGTTAGGGTCTAAATTAATTTGATATGTAAAAATATGAATAATATATTATTGAAATATTGCATCAACGTTGTGATTCTCTTTGTATACTTATATTTTTATCACCTGGGGGCAACTGATATTTTATAAATTTAATACATGAAAATGTTCGTAACGGTGTACCTATATGAATTATACTTTACACTCATTTGTTAGTTGAGCTCAAATATTTAGGTTTAAAATTTAAAAATAAAACATTATTATCTTGACCATTGATGGTATACAAACAATTCATGTTAATTTATGACTAAGATATGTATGATAGTAGGCCTCCAGCAGATAGAGAACAACCATGTCGAGTATATTTCTTATACTCTGTTCGGTGGGGGTCATAGCAGTATGTTTTGCAAAGATGATTACTAGTGCATGCAATAAATGAAGGATCTAATATAGTTCATATATATGAATGAGTACCAAACCTAAATATATTATGGTCTAAAAATATTGAATATGAATATGTAAATATGAAATTGGAAGACTTCATAACTTTTAAGTTGGGAAACTTACTAATATTATACTAGATTATATTATTTAACTACTGCGTGGAGTCACAGTACTTTTAAATTTAAATACAGTAATGTCTTGAAATTGATATGCATACTTTAGAGATTACTCAAACTCATATGCGTATGTATATATTTAATATTATCTTTTTATAAGAACTGAAAGAATTAATACTATATTATTACCTGTGAATTTGATGTTATGGACCGTTTATAGCTGTGTGTTAGGCTCGCCTGAATGGTGTTACTTCTTATTAATGTTGATCTCGCATAAAGATATGTAAGTATGGCTCGGCAGCGAATAAAGACAGAGAAACGAATGCTAGGGATCTAGTAAGGGAATGTGCATAAAAAGCTTTTCTGTTAAATGATATTGTGCTGATGCGTAAAGATCCGTATTCAAAACGCCGTACTGAGGTACTTAATAAAAAGATGTTATAAAGTGCAAAAGCAGATTGTGGTAGGTACTGAGAAATAGAGGAAATGAATCTTGATGGACCTGAGATAGCTAGAAGAAGGAAAGTCGTGACTCAAAATGATAAAGTAAATTAGGGAGTAACAAGAATATAGTTGAGGAAGTCTGAAAGATTATGAGCAAGAGGATGGGGAATGAAGGATGGGCGAGTGAGGATAGATGACACGGTGTGGTAGAGAGCATTTGTTAGACGTTTGTAAGCTATGGAGGGAGTCTAACGAAGTTGGGTATAACAGTTTCAGCGAGTGACAACTAGGAGTAGATGCATGTGAGTGGGTGGCTGAGATTAATGAGAGAGAATGCAGAGAGGCGCCTTGAATAGGGGAGAAATTCTTAATTCAGTTTAGAGATGTAATGACAATGCTAATAGGTATGAGAATGGTCCAGGAGACCTTTAGGAGGTGTTATTAGAACCATATTGACACACTTATTATATAACCCTGTTGATTGGGGACAAAGAGAATCATATTAAATGTTGAGCAAATAGAAGGGTAAGCTACGTTATGACCTAATAAGTTCTAGGACGTAACCGTCTTCCGTTATAACGTGATGAACTTCTATCTGGACGAAATAGACGAAAGAATATGTGTGTGAGTGATGTTTGTAGAGTGTAGTATAGTGCCTGGATACCTCGTGAGAGAATGAGAGATAGGGATAGTCTAGAAAAGAGGACGAGAGATAACGATGATTAACCATACATATCTCATGACTGGATGAATATGAAGGATAAGCTCGTGAGAAGAGACGGACTAAGAATAGAGGCATGACGCTTCTTTGGTAAGCATCACTCCGATCTGCCAAGGCATTTTGATTCGGTTTTAAGAAAAGTTCTCTGGAGAGCTATGGAGACTAGAGAATTATATGGGTGGTCGAGAGGAAGTAGCATTAATAGGATGAAGGTCAAGTAAAAAAGTATTGATTTGTATAAAATGAATAGTAAACTGCAATTTGATATAAGTTGGGTGTTAGACATAACTTTGAGATCGTGTATGTCAGCATACGAGGTGGGGCATTATAGCATGTGTGATTACTAAGGTGTGATAAAGGAAGGGTGAGTGACTGTTTTGTCGGACACATAGCTGATTATGTCTACTATACACATACAGTATTTAGCACGTTGTGATATAGGTATAGATAGAAGAGAGACTGTTGAGAGAGTTTAGAAGGAGGACATACAATGCATATGCCTGACTCTCGGCATATGTTTGGAGCGAGCGAGTGGAGACGACTTTCAGTAGATAGTGATAGAGGAAAAAGTCTGCTTTGTGTGTAGGAGTTGGTTGGTTATTGACGCAGTAGGGGATAACATAGAAACGTTCCATTGATAAATTATGCGACACGAATAAGAATATCAGAGTATAATTATGAGTATATCATAGCAAGGAGAGAGGAGAATGATCAAGACGAGAATAAAATTAAAAAAAACAGATATATATATTTTGTAAGACCCGCAATTAGTACGGGGGTCACGCTAGGAATAGTTGTGGTCGCAGAGTAATACTGCAATGTATCTCGGCACGGTAGTTTTAATAACGAATAGGGAGGACGTGGAGGAGAGATTAAGACAGGATAGGACATCGAAACTAAGGAAACCAAAATTTAACCTTAATGATAGAGAGGGTAATAACCATATTTGCAATGAAAATATTGATATGGGAAAATAAGATTAGCAATATAACGTCGGGTGAATCGCATGTAGAGTAATATTTTGAATCTGGTGTGGACAAGAACTAATCATTTAAATTCTGTAAATCCTAGGACAGTCGCTGTCGTACGAGCGGGAGAATAGCACTGTACTATAGCAAACGCAGGAAGACAGACGGAAAGTAATCTCAAATGACTAATGATTGGGCAGAAGAGTATAGCTGTATTGAACCGACAGAAGTTATAGTAATAGGAAGTTATTTGAGAAAGATATTCAATGTGAGTTAGTGTAAGTAGAGATATTGTTAAGATCTAAAGAAGGAGTGGATGTGGGAGCACGTATTTATAGTTATTAATGCGGTTGGGGGGCAGATCTTGTTTTGTGTTGTAGATAGCACAGGAGATGCATGGAAGAAGTAGAATTAGTCCCGAAGGAAGAGAAGGAAGAAGAACGCAACTGATTTTTTATTTACTGCGTTTTTTTTGTACGACCCATAGTACGGCCTAGAATTTATGTCAACCGCCTTCTCCTCTGAGAGGTGGAAACCTTGTGACAAAGGAGGTAAGACTCCCGAAGAGAGATCGCGAAGCGTATGGGTAATCACAGGTTGTAAGAAAATGGAACTCTGCTAGAGAAATATGATATACTAGCGATCAACTACGCTCTGTACTTGTATATCGCTTTTGACCGTGGCGGCTACCGAAGTGCTTAGTAAAAGTTTAATAAGCAGAGAATAGCACGGCTGCGTGGCGGATGAGGGATTTGAATGATGAGTCCAGATGCACTGTAGGAGACCTGCACTGGTATGACGTACCTACCTATTCTCCTGAGTGTTAAAGCACTAGACAATGATGATATATAAGATCAAGTGTAACTACTTAGAACAGTTAATCAAACCTAAATATATCGGGTATCAAATATCATTTTGAATGAAAATTAATGATAATTCGGTGAAATATAAGCATTCACAAAGTTATGTTAGACTTCACTTTGAACTGACTTTACGTCCTGAGGGGGCATCACCGAGTCTTATTAAATTTAATACAGAATGGTTAACTGATATATTAGTAACGGTGACTAATATGACAGGATCCAACTCAGTTAAGTACCCATAGTACGTCTATAAATTTATTTGCAAACGTACATGATGTAGACCAGTGACATTATACTGAAAAGTTACACAACCTAATATGGAGTCTAAAATATACTTTATGAATGAAAATATATGAAAGAGTTGTGAATATAACAGTCAACTCGTTGGAACTCTTGTATATACTTTTTACTGGGGGGAACAGTCTTACTATAAAATTTAATTACTTCATCGTGAAATGCAAACTGTCCTATTGAAAGAGATCCAACATAAGTATAGTATTCCTATTTTTGAATGACTTCAAAATTGAAATATGGTACATGATAAATTTTTAATTAAAACCTTATAAAATTTTTATGGTACCTTGGAAGGGGCAACAATACTTAATTATAGAACGCACAGAATGTAAGGAAATATAGTGTGAGTACCATGAAGAAGGAAAAAACGATTTTATGTTATTAATATTCTATACGTTTATTCTTATTGTAAGAGACTCACATACTAAACGGTGTGTACAACATATTATTTCAAACTGACATTATATATAAGAGAAGTGACTTACTAGAATAAAGTAACATAAAACCTTAATTTGGGTCTAAAATATTATAATGAAAATATATGAAAATATTGTGAATATAGAATGTTTCTTAATGTGACTCTTAGTAACTTTTCATAACTTGGGGGGTAAATAGTTTTTATTTTAATTATATATGAATGTTACAGACGGTAAACTCAAAAATTAGAAGATCCATATAAATCATAATTCAGTATTCAACTTACTTTTAGTTATGATACTCAAATAGGATTCTTATGAAAATTTGAGTAAATCACTTTAACTTTTTTAACCTGAGGGGCAACGCAATCTTTAAAATTTTGACCACAATAATATAAGATAGTTAACCTCAAGAAGAAACAAACATTAAGTCTGTAATATATCTACGGTTTTTTTCGTAAGACCATAAGTTACGTCTTACGCACTAAAATTTTCGTCAAAACATTGCCATGATATAGTAGATCTAGTAGACCTACCATAGGATAAGTACCATTAAACCTACAAGATTTTGTCCTTGATATTATATTTTGTGAACATGAAAATATGAATTTGCAAAATAAATATTTGGATTACATTGCTGCATACTTCTGTGATGAGCAGTCTTGTAGTAGCTACTTGTAAATTTTTTGAACACATGTGAGGGGAACCTCGATACAGATCTGCTTCGATACATCTTAACTATAGAATGTTACCAGACGGTCGACCTACTTCGACTCCGAAAGCTCCAATCATTATTCGTTCTGTATATATACGTGTTTCAGATGCTTAATTGTTCTGATAAGTATCGTTATCTTCATATCTGATCTGTTGCAGAATTTAGGTGTAAATAACCTAGTGTTAACACATTATCTTTGATCACATGTATATGGTCGAGGCAGAAAGAGTACAATATCGTTAAATGAATTGCACATATAGTAATGTATGTGACACGTCATATCACTCACAGAGCAAGCGAAGGCCAGCATGTTCTTGTTGATCTTCTTTACTTCTATATATATATGTATAGACAGATCAGTACGTTAAGCTGCCAGATAAGCACCTACTCTTAAATCTTTCTGTAATGCAAGTACACGCTCTGGATGATAGCGAGACGGTGAGCCTACTGAAGGGAAGTATCGTCTTTATAAAAGAAGCCATGCTTTTTTCAATAATCGATATGGGTTCAAAATAATATTGAAGTGAAAATATCAAAATTTTGCAAATATTTTACTTATGTATGCTTTTTGTTTAATGTAAAATAAAAGTTTTGGCCAACAGTCTGTAAGTGGAATTAATAGTATGAATTAGTGTGACGTTTGATATCTCGAATGCGAAGAGACGACGCAAATCGCAATATAGATCTCAAAGTCATGAAGTAAAATACCAGTTATTTGTATAGGTAACATTAGGATCCTGATAAAATATTGCAACGGTATGATAAACCTCTATATTAATACTGTTATACTCTAGTGTGTCATTTCATCATATTAACTCTGAAGCCTCGTCAGCATTCAGATTATGTTTATAGCTATGATTAGTATATGGTTCGTACATACTCCACAGTAGTGTCTAGAATGTTTCTTTTTAACATTCTTCTATAGGTCTTGTTAGATAAGGACTCCCTGCAACTAACAGTGTATTCTGTACTACTAAGCTAGGATCGTTGTGTCAACAACTAGTTGACGTGCCATATAGGAACTTAGTGGACCTCTAATTGACAAACTGATACCTAACATATGCTAATGCTGCGAGAAGGCCGCCAAAATATTATTGGCTGCGACATAGCTTATAATATTTGAAAATGGGACAGTGACTAAGTACAGCATAGAGGTCTAGCATGAGCCTCAATATTGTAACTGTGCCGCCTTCTAGCTGTCTGGCCCTATGTAGGGATGCGCGAGCAAACAGTACGTCCTTCAATTTTTTAATTATATTTTTACATGCTCTGATCGAGATTGTGCTATAATGAAGGATGATTAAAAAAAGCTTTGAGTAGCAATATTACTTATCCGTACATTTCTAAGATAACCAACAAGTGACAACCACATTAATATATAGTTCCCGAAAATTTAAAGTAAATATCCTTTTAACTTTTATACGCTTAATAGTGAGGCTTAAATACAATCTTTATTTAGATCAAATTAAGATAATGTATAAGTAATTATATGTATACTCATCCTCAAGTAAGAGATAACTATATCACTATAGTCTGGATATCATTCACTACGATATTTTTTTTGTACAAGCACCATTAGTACGATCACTAAAATTTATGTCATATATAAGAAATTGATATATATAATACTATAATGAACATAGTGACCTAGCTGAAAAGTATAATACAACTCTAAAATATGGGTAATAAATATTTATTAGATAAATGAAATAAATAATTAATTAGTATATAAAATTGGCAATATTAGCTATTCACACGATTATATAGCGGTTCGAGATAGCTTTCTTTAGATTATACAACTTATATATCTTGGGGCACACTACTCGCCTCTGACAGTCATTTTCTATCTTCTGAAGTCGAAAGTAGTAGAAATGCTCACGACGGGTGGAGACTATACAAGAAGTAGGATGATCACAAGGACATGTATCAGTATATGAGGAGGAAACAGGAGTGTTGATTTTTAGTAATGTTTGTACTTTAAGATAGCTAACAAATTTAGATGTTTATAATTAACAAACTTTATATAATCTATATGTTGAGCATGAGTGTGGTATATCAATTCTTTAGACCTTATACAAAAAGGCATGCATTACGAATTCGTATAACCTCACTCTAAAAGAAGAGATACTATATTTCAAATCTTAAGTTTATGCGACTATCCACTGCTCACGGCGCTGACTGTTTGCTATGGCTAGCAGACATGCGCGATAAGGCGCTCTAGCGCGCTAGGACGTATTGATTGATGACTCAAAACTGATATGGGCTCAGTAAACTAAGGGCTGACTCTAGGAGCACTTAGAAGATCGGAGTGGCAACGCGTAGCATAAGTGACGTGGGAGTGCGCATAAATAAATTATGATATAGAGACGACTGACAGACTCTTGTCGTAGAGATATTAGTAATTCGCACTGACATAATACCGATATGATGGACCATACTCTGTAACTCTGGTATAACTTGACAAGGTGTAGGTTATTCCTTGAAATTTACTTAAAAAGTATGTGAATGGTGCTATAATAGTTATTATAAATCTCCTATATATACTTAGATTTTGACAGTTATATACGGTCGAACGAAGTACTGAATGATAGTCGCTTGAATATTATCTCCAGTAGGATCATTACTCTACTCCTTATTCTTATGTGATCGCGATCGACCGACAATGTTAGATTTCCTGGCTCAAGATGTTACTACTTTAATTACTATAGGATTAATACACTGTGTCTCACATAGATAGGGGCAAGCACACTTTTGATTGAACACACACATCGATGGTTACTGGTCGATACAAACCTCTTCAGACTAAGAGATACACATACCATGTTCTATGTTGGTTACTTACTATAAACTTTTATCTGTTTTTCTTTATAGTTAAGAGCACAGTATAGTTACTGGTGCGCTTCGGATTCTCAGATCGATATTAATGTGCAAATATTTCTGCAAGTAGATAATAGATCCTAAGAGTTCAAATGCTGAATTATGTATAACAGATTGATCCTCTAAGCGATACATGAAGATGTAATAAAACTGTGCACAACAATCGTGCTTAGTAAATAGATAGTTGGGTTTACGAAATATACTCATTTGAATGATAACTGAGAAATATGACTCGAGACTGATTCCACAAGTCGTACGGATTCGCCTTTCATGGAAGGAGGCTCCTTCATATCCTTGGCCTTTTAAATTTTCGTTCTTGGGGTCTACAGATACATATATATACCATAAATGATAGCAGGGAGTGTACGTATCGGCTACACTGTAAAGATCTCTAAACCATACTCGATTATTGCCAATTAGCCTTTTTCCTGAGAAACTTTTTCTAATACGCCGAGACCAACATAAGATTTAGTGATCACAAAATTCTACAGTATAACTTACCATTTGTAATAATATGGTATAGCTTATACCGTCCATCACCCTACAATCGCGTACCTAATAAAAGTGAAAACTGTTCGATTGGGGAAATATCCATTGTTTCATCATCTAATACTGAAAAAAAAGGAAAGGGTTATTATAAATCTAATGATGCCAGATCTGAATATTCGGGTATTCAGATATTGTATAGATAGTATCGATTTCAGAAGAGAAACAACATGTCTGTATATTCATCGTTTTTTTTGTACTAAATGACTGGATGATTTCATTCTGTATCATCGCAGTAGCTATCGGTTCACTACTATATCGAAAATTTTTTGTGACGAAAGGATCAGTAAACGTGGTTCTCATAGCCTGGATAGCATCTCACAGTTATGCTACGGACAACCTGATAGGAAAGAGCTTTATAACATGTATCCGCTACATTATCAGCATGGAGTTGATAATCCATACTCACACGATCTACTGGGGAGTCAAATATTTAGGTTTGCCCTTTGAAATGCACAGACTCTTGAGACTGACTCAAGGAATGATATAGCTTGCAATTACTCTAGTCTACAACGCGTTTTTGCTTTAATTTTCTCTTTTGATATTCTTTTTTTTCTATAATTTTTGAAGTTGGCTTGGTGGCGACTATGACATGTCTTTTGGGATACGATTATTTATATTTATTGAATTGGAAGCTTCCATGTTATTCTTATACGCGTATAGTATAGACTATACTATGAAGAGACACTAAACAATAATCTATGATATATCTATATACTATTTATATATACTTTATTATTATATATGTATTGGAATTATATATACAAATTTTATAGGTCCTGAAATTTAAGTAATACCCAATTATAACTTATTTATTAACTATATAATTGGCCTACGCATCTTTAAATTTAGATAATATAAGAATAATAAGATTAGTAATTACTCCAGATAGAATATAGTAAAATCAATAATAATGTCTAGGTATATATATATATTCTACAGTTTTTTTTGTAAGACCCATAAGTACGATCCAATTTCTAAGAATTTTGTCTTTGCTGAAATAATTTAGCTCGTGCTACGATGTAGAATTCTCGGGGCTGAGGGCTGCAAGCCCTCACTACATACCCTCCCCCGGGTCACTGGATTACGTCCTGATATATGATATAATATGAATTGGAATATAGCATCAACGTTGTGCTCTTGTAACTTTTTACCTGGGGTAGGTCAATAAAGTCTTTATATAAATTAATATATATTTAGATATTAGATATTAAATGAATGAGTACTTTTGGTATCTACTAACTAATATATCATATTGTATACACTTTTTTTTGAAGTTCATATCGCATAATTTGAGATATATGTATAGTAAGGTCCCTTGCAAAATATTTAAGTAAATATATCTTTTATACTCATTTATTTACCTGTGGAGTGCAACAATCTATATATTCCTAATTGACCTAATAGTAAATGTAAATAATAAGTAACTATCCCATTTATCTGTCAGAAACATAACTCATAATTGATATTAATAATTATGTATATAATTTAACTAATAATACGTTTTTTTATTGTATAGAAACCTCAATAAAATAGTAGAAATCCTAAAAATAATATTTATAGTCAAATATCTATATGCATGATATATAAAATAATGACATGTAGAGAGTAAACTTATACTGAAATAAGATAATATACTATAAGTAACACTATAAAATTATAGATAGTGTTGGAACAGTGGAATAATATTTTGAAATCGAAAACTTATCGAAATTTTGGTATAGCTGCATATATGATAGCATCGTTTATAAAACGCTATTACTTTGATAGAACATAGCGACTCATCTTATTACAAGGCTCATGAGTTCCTGTGTCTTATTTCGATAGATTAATTGGTACTGATTACGGGCAAAGCAGCTCTTTGTCATTCTTTTTAGCATGAGTTGAAAGATAGCAGGTACGGTGTTATACGATTAATTGATGAGACACAACATACTGCAGCTATCTATGAATTACAAAGTTTTTCGTTAGGTCTGGGAGTCGTAGTATATCTATGGTTCGCCTTGATAATACACGCTAAATACTATTTTATAAATACTTAACCGTGAGGTCGCGCAACGAAGTATGTAATTTTAGACGAGGTAATGAATAGGTGGGAGCCTAGCGCGAGAAAATTGAAACGCCCAATCGTAATGTATACGCTCTAAGTTAAATTCTCGTCTAGTTAATCGAGTAGAATAAATAAGTAGATATTTATTTAGTAGAGAAGACGCACGCAGTTACGTACGTCCTAAAATTTATGTCAAACTACATGATGTAAGACAGTGACCTACCTAAAAAATTACCAACCTTAAATATGGGTCAAAATATTTGATGAAAAATGAAAATTGGAACATAGCATCATCAATTTTGTGACTCTTGTAACTTTTTTAACTGGGGAACAGTCTTAAATTTAATATAGAATGTACTGACGGTGTCACCTCCTTGCAGAGATTAACAAAATCAGTAATGATTATACTGTTTCTAGTTATAGGAAACTGAACGAAAATTACTGTAGTTCATGTAGAAAACATTAGTGTAAATGAGTGCCTAAGCTATTTACGAGTTATTATTAACTTTTTACTCAATATATATATATATTATATATATATGAATCGCCATACTTATATATGATATATATATATTATAGGTATATATATAGTATATTATTATATATATTATTAATATATATAGTATATATATATTTATATAGTATATAGTTATTATATATAGTTATATATATATATATATATATATATTTTAATTCATAAAATTTAAATTTGTGGACCCATAAAAGTACCTTGAGTTATTATTTGTGGATTTTCATGTGAATTTAAATTACTACAATTTTTAGGAGATATTAAATAAATCTGGCAATATTTACCAAATACTCGTTGGCAACCATGACATATATATAGTGGGATGCCAAGGCTCAAGAGCTGTAAAGAAAACTTGAAGTCTTATGATAAGAAAGATTCGCAGAGGTCGTGTTGTACATAATATTTCTTATCAGTTAGAGGATGCGATCTTTATCTTATCTACAATAAGCTTAAGAGGTCAGATTAAAAGTGTCTGAAGCTTTTAAAGTTTTTAGGCCTATGTTTAAATAAGTAAAGATTTTTCCTTTTAGCATCAGTTTAGCGTAGAATGTTTCATTATTGTTTTTACATACTTTTGTGACTCAAATATCGTTTTGTGTGTGGTTTATTATTAGTCATAATAGTGAGTAAAAGGACTGTTAAACTGTGAAACCTTTTTAATTAGGCTTCATATAATGGGTATTAATTGATATGGTTAAAGTATGTTTAGGTAACCGTACCGGTGTATCTTGGGAGACCGAAGATGATACCCAGGAATCTGACTGAAGTGACATACATATATATACGAATGTCTGAGAGTAAGAGATATATGTATGTAGATTTTGACAGTATAATGATATAGGCGAGAAATATAATAATGGATGCTATATAGATATGAAGATGAAAATGTGAGCGGGGTTTTGTTAATGGGGGATGGTTGTAGGCTCACACCTGGGCAGGGATGAACCTTACATTTAGAACTAAGATTTACCATAGTGGAGGGCCGTCGCGTGAGTCCCCATGATTAGACTATTAAGGTGGTATTTTTATTCTGTCTGATGACGAGCTCTTCAGCTAATTTAATGGTACAGAGGGGTAAGTCAGGTATAGGACTAGGGCCTTTCCTTATTCAAGACGTTACTTGTCATGTCTCATACTTATCTAGCATATTCTCTTTCCGTATGCTTGTATACAGCCACCTTACCTTTATATATATAATCCGTCAATCTTTGAGGGGCAAAGATAGAAGGTGAATGAATTAAGAAAGTAAATGAAAGAATAATAAGTAATTATTAATATAATTTATCTTTTGGCGAGTTTAAAATATTAATATTAACTCTAATTTAATGCTATGTTCTAAGGGGCTGAGGGAGGAAAGTTATAGGTAGGTTGCTAGAAGCAAATCCGTGCACGGCTAAACTGAGGTAAGAACTTAATTTAAATATATATTTTTAGTGTATTTCAAATTATCCCTTCATTTAATTGATTATTACATCTATATATATATTAAATCTAATATATAACCACTATAATTCCCACTCATCCAAATATATATTGATCGTGATTTAATCAACTCCATTATGCTAACAACGTATCCTAAAGATACATTTTCTAGTGGAGTCATTCGCTAAGGTATAAATAGTACGCTATTACCGCTTATATTTCTGAGTGTTGAGCTAATCAGAATAGATTTAGAGTATTACGTGAGTAGCATGTTATTCCAGAAGCAAGAGTAAGGCTACAGCCAGAGCAAAATAATTCTCAATGAGCCGAGGATATCCGAGCCTCCGAGTAGGTTATCTTACTGGCCAAATTCATTAGGCACCAGAAGCTTCAAAACATATAAATGTTACTTATCTAAAAATTTTCCATTAATACATATCACTGGCTCGTATTCCACAGTAACAATGGATTTATTTCAAACTAAGTATTAATCCCAATTACAAAACAAACTGTAATAATAATATATGAATTAGACTTGGTCAAGGGAATTTCATTTGATATCAGATAAATTACAAACGGAATAGAAAAATCAAGAGATGAAATGACGGAAAAATTAGCAAAGCCACAATACATTTATTTTGTGATCATCATTAATATACATTAACTTGGATTGAGAAATTACAATTAATATGAAGGAACACATAAGTAATTTTGTTCGAAAGTTAAATGTATATAAATTTTCAAACATTTTCCATTGTAATATTATAGACTCAGAAATATATTTAAGATAATTAATTTCTCATAAGATAACTGCTTATATTAATCAATTGATATACTTATGCCATCGTAGTGAGATCTAATACACTTTAATTATTGGTTAATAAAGAAGGGAGAGTAGTTAAATAAAAATGAAAAATAAATCATCTGGACGTAGCACATTATTTTATGAGCACAAATTAATATTCATAACCGAAATAATAACAAATTAAAATTGTGACTCCTGAAAAAGACTAAAATTAAGCGAATATATTAAATCCTTATACATGCAAAACATCTACGTCATACCTTATGGAAATAATGACTAATATAACAACACAAAATTAAAAGCAATCATAATATAGCGTAAAACTAACAAAGCTGTCTGAGGTGTTGGTAAAAACAACACGACAAATATATGCATAATATAAATCAAAGCTCACAAATAGAATTATCTTCAATATAAGTATCATTAGGTCAGCTAAAGAATTTGTCCATTATCATAAAGAGTATTTGTATTACTTATCTAATGTTTTTTTCATGCACAGAATTCAAAATCGTAATATTGTGACTTTTTGGCCTGTACAGTATTCATTTTTCAACACAATTCTCAATTTAAATCTAATAGGAAAAAAAATTGCCATGAAATAAATATATCAATACCCCACGTGAACAGATGACAAAACGTGAGTTGGATAGTACAAAATCAGCATAATGTAAATAAATTATGTTAATTAATATATATATATATTTACCGACTCTAATTAGGAATATTACTATATTCTGATGCTAAATTCAAATTATGATAAGGTAATAATTAAAATACTATAAACTTAAAAAAAGAATTTTTGTTTATTAAATGTAAATATAAATTTATTATATTTTTTGTATTTTTTAAATTATTCAAGTGAATATTGTATTATTGATTACAAATTGTATTTATAAACAAATACCAATATAATAAATTTTGGATTCAGTCGACATAATAACAAACTTACTAAAATAAGATAAACAATGTCTATGAATACAGTCCAGCTAAAATTCTAAGTTCCAAGTATCATTATTATTTAATTATTTATTATATATAATTTAATTAATTAAGGGAGATATGATTTTTGTATTGAGTCATTATATAATTATATATATAAAGTATACTTCTTTCTTATGTAGTATTTATTTTATTGCAAAATTAATATTATTTAGTGATGTTTTGTATGCTACATAGGTCTCAAATAAAACTACATCAATCAAGCTAAATATATATATATTATTATATAATATATATAATATAATTATATAATATATATATATATATATACCAAAGAAAACCTAAAAAAACAGATTTTTTTTTATTTTATTTAACAATTAATAATGAAAAAACGCTATATCTATAACATAATAAGTACATGATTATACTATATAAATAATTTTCTACAGCTTATCAGATTCTCTGAGTCAATAGTTGCAAATACACATTTTATATTTAATTTATTTGATAATTATTATAATACCCTTAAACCGTTTTGCCTCTCTAGTTCAAAAAGGATGATAAAAATAAATTTTTTTATTTTTGCGAATATTTTATTTTAGTCCTAATTATTTATACATTACTATGAAGAAGTCTATTCATAATACTGTAGACTGATGAAAGTACACAATAAAACAATACATTTTATTTAGATTTTATAAAGGTAAAATAACGATCTTAACATAATGTAAGTGATATAATTTAATATATATATATATATATTTATTATATAATATATATACTATAATATATATATATATTATATATATAATATATAGTATATAATATATATAATATAATAGAAAATAAATGAATATAGTATAGGGTAAATATTATATATATATATATACCGGTATATATATATATATTATATATTATTATATATATATATATATATATATATATATATATATATTATATATATAAATATATATACATATATATATATATATTAGAGGAGGAGTGTAAATATAAATGAGAACAGGTCATCAAGATCATAAGAAATAAACTAAGAAATAAAATGTTAAGCATTTTAGACCATGTGATATATTCGAGATACATATACAATAAAACAATGAGCTGTAAATCAACTATTTTATATAAATCTATAAAAATTCATTTAGATTAAATTAAATGTCATTTAAATTTTTAATGATAAAGATTTATTTAAATTTCTTATAATTTAAATATAAATAAAATCAAGTACTTAAGATTTTTAATTAGTATTACTATATATTTGTTAAATAAAATATTATATTATATAGTAGGTATAATAAGCTATGGATAAAAATTTTATATATGTTATATTACTTCAATATGTGAGGTAGAGTCTATACTTGATGAAACCACTATAAGGCGATTATATATATCCAAAACTAATTCAACCTATCTTTATTCCTTATAAGTATTTTTTTTATTATATTTAAAAAAAGTTATCACACGTTCACTAGGGCATCAGCCACTCATTACTAAGGGGGAACTTCATTCTAAGATAATATTATCTACCTATAGAGGTATACCGGAATATTAGGATATATACTAGAACCGCGGCCTCACTTGCCATTGACGATCCTTGAGTCGCTTACTTCAATATATATAGAGCGGAGGAGAGCCATCGATAATCGGCAATAGCTTTAGCAAGCAAATCCGCACACTTATGGAGATTTGATCAGCCTACTTTATCTTAATAAACTCAAAATAATGATTAGAATCTCTATCATGGGTGAATAAGATATACGAAATAATAGGAACTGTTGTCAACTTGGAGAGGCTAGAAGGTATATATTGATATGTAGAAGAAGCTAGTCTCACCCCAGGCCCATGTGGAGACTCCCCCTAGCAAGCAGAACCCCCCCCCCCCGAGGCTATGTGAACTAAACCGAGTTTATAGCGAGATATATTATACTACTTTTAGGGTAAGTAATAATTATTTATAAAAATATTCATTAATAATTTATTTTCGTAAGTAATCGGTACTATGTATATAATACAAAAAAATATATTATAATATACAAATTAAGAAATTATAATGACTAAATTGTTTATCTATATGGCAACTCTGAGTGGTAAAATTTTTTATATTACATAGCTTAACTTAATTGAAATCCATACAGAACTCTTCACTATTGCACGTCGAACTAAACTACTACTTATTATTTTTTTTCATAATACATTATATTAATGAATACGAATTATCACCAAACATATATATTATCACTTTAACATTTAAAATGTCACCTAACACAGGAATCACTAAATTTTGTTACTATGTCTTAATAATGAAATTTTGGCATAACCTTTAATATATATTCAATAAGCAAGCCTTTTCATTTCAGAATAACAGCCAAATATACAAATTAAAATATAATAAATATAAGTTTATATTTGATATATTAGATACCAGATGTTGTATAGATTGTTTCTTGAGACTAATTGAAGAGAATGAGCTGTATTCATAAATAATTAATCAAATTTTCATTCTAAAAGAAAATCAATAATTTACTATGAATATCTTACTTAAAGTGACTTATATAGTAGTATATCGCGGAATGATGATATTAATATAATCAAATTAATGAGATAGATAACTTAATCCTTACGAAAAGATCAAGAGAAATGGGAGAAAGAAAATAGAATGAGTTTGATATAAACTATTACAAAGAGAAAAGAGAAATACGCATCTTATACAGGAGATAATATATGTTATTATTTAACATAAATAATACATTAGGAATAAGTAGGTCAGATGAACATAGGATAGCTGTTACCAGAACGTCAATAGTGATAATTTAGGAGACGTAAAAGAGAACTCGAATTATTTATTAGTATAATATATAATAATATTAATATATCTTAATAATTATATAATATATATATATATATATAAATATAATATATATATATATATAATATATATTATTATTTAATATAATTACGTATATTATATATATATACTATATACTATATATATATATACTAATATTAATATATGATATATATATATATATATATTATGTATGTATTATAATATTATATATATGATATTATATTAAATATATATATATATATATATATATATATATATATATATATAATATATATATTAATAATATATATATATATATATAAGTTAATATAATTATATATATATAATATATTAATATATATTACGTATATATATATTATATATATAATATCTATAATAATAATATATGTATATAATTAATATTATATATATATACGTTATATATTATATATATAACTATATATATACCAATATGATATATTAATATACCCAGGAGTCTTCCAAGTTCCTAGCGAAAGTATTCGCCATAATGTTGTGTGAGAATGAAACATCTAACATGACTAACTAGTCAGTGGGTGATAAAAGCTTATTCTTTCAACACCATCCTCACATTAGATGTTAATGTCAATGTCTAATAACATAACTAAACGTAATGATTTTTTAACCGCTCCAAGTATATGCCTAAAAACGATGTCGTTGACATAACAAAATCCTGATGCTTCACTCTGAATAATAATAATAATAATAATAATAATAATAATAATAATAATAATAAAAATAAAATTACATAATAAATTAATTAATTTATAATAATAATAATAATATAATAAAATATAATAATAAATAATAAATAATAATAATAATAATCTATTCCATGAAATGCGTTTTTAAGTGCACCATCAAAAAAATTAATCTTAAAAATTATAGAAATAATTGGAATTAGACCTCTACTAATATAATATATAATCTACTTTACTTATTAATAATTATCTTAAAAATAAAATATTAATTTTCCATTTCTTATATTATAAAAGTGAGTATTCCTATATAATTTTTTCTGGTATATAATTCTATAACTAGAATAGGGGTTTATGTGTAGTACTCCCATCTCCAATCACAAATGAGCTTAATTATTAAACCTTCTCTCTTCATAGCTTTATTTAATCTCCTCTTTTGAAGAGAGCAGAGAGTAGTTAAGAAGTTAATTAGTTAATATTAACTATAAACCTTCGGAAGAACTTAATCTTTTGGGAAAGGCAAACCATTAAGGTCTTATTGAATTTAAATCAATAACTAATTAAATTACCAAATCTTATTCCACAAAATTATTAGTTATATAACAATAATTCTTCATCACTGAGCTCAAAAACATAAAGTAAAATTTTAAGATCATATTTATTAATCAAATTTCTTTCTAAAAAATTTTATATCCAAATTTATAAAACAGTTAAAAAATTACAGCTAGGGGCCGAAATATCAAGTTTCAACATTCAAATCAAGTATTCAACAGTTCCAAGCCTATTGTTTTAAAAGCTTTTGAATTTTTTTCTCTTATCTTTGGGATAATTATACAACAAAGTTGCCATGGAGAGAGGTTTTGCGCCTCATTTTTAAAATACGGATTTATAATTCGGATAGTAACGCTAAGTACAGTTGCAAATTATGGTAATACATATAATTTAAATAATAAAATAATATAATATAATTAAATAATAATTAATAATACTATTAATTAAATAATTAATATATTAATATAATATATATAATTAATCTATTATAAACGTATATATTAAATTAATATTAGTAATAATTAATTTTTAAATACTTACCAATTAACCAATATAATAGAGAAATAAGAGCCTATCAAAAGAGATCATAATCACAATGAGATATAATAAATATTGGCTCTAAATCTAACAAAAGGTGTATAGGAAATTATAAGCACATAACATTTATCCATATGTATTCCCTAGTGGGTTAATAAAAGTTAATTCGTAGAACCAAAATTGATATCCTAAAAATGTACCTTGAGTTTATAACTGAATTTAAAGATTAAGTTTATTCGAGAGAGTGCTGAATTATAATACGTTAACCACATTCTATATTATGTAAGATAATTTATTGTATGAGTCTACACCTATAAGTGTCCAGGTGATACAAGTGAAACTAAATATAAAATAGAAATGTCATATGGCTAATCCAATAAACTGTTTTATTAAGTATAGTTAAATGATAAACACTCGATAAAGTCCTTAAAAAACTAAATATTAAGTGTTTATCTAATTAGTCAGTGAAAATAAATCATAAGCACGAATTTAGCGTAGTTTATATTTTCATAAAATATAAACACTATTTATCAGGGTATGTGCATATTTATGTACAAACTGTAGATAATTATATCTTACAGATTTTCATAATATCAGAATCAACTAAATGTTACTATGTAAGACTACATAACGTGATACAATCATACAAAATTTATGAGATATTCCTCAAACTTATCAAATGATTAACATGATGTATACTGACCCTGTACTCCGATCTAATTAATCAACTAACAATGCATCTATCTTATAACATCTATACTAAAATCTAAATTCTTCTCTATCATGAGGATTACTAAGTCTCTATTTAATATTATACGTACTCTGTACTTCGAACTTCAGAAACTATATAATTGTAGGAGAGTATATATTCGCCAATAGAAAAGATACTTAATATAGATGCCTCCACTGAGTGGAGTAAAAACAAATAGCATGAGTAAAGCGATCTCAAACAATAACGTAGAATCTCTTCTCTCTAATTATTTTATTAATCAACATTAGAATATGTCATTTCCTCATTCAATAACAATTTGAATAGTCTCTAATAATATCTGTTATAGAGAGTTTAATCTTCAGAAGTATGTTCAAAGATAATCAAATTCTTAATATATTTATTACAAATTTTTACAACTTAATACCAGAATAAAAATTTTGCAATACAGTAATACCTTTAATACAATATAAAAGTAATTAAAATGATTTTAATTTTATATTTCTCTCCCAAAAGGTGTAATTCACGATGCAACATCCAGTTACACATACAAAGAGCACATAACGACACCTTGTTATGTATAAACTATCGTTCGTAGCGAACCATGTTTCTGCTTGCAATGAATGCGCAATGCTAATGGAGGTGCTATTTAAATGAGCCGTTCACCATGAGAACGAAACAGTTGTGGAGAGAGGGTAATGGAAAGAAGTAGGATGATATTCTCTAAGAATATCCATCCACTTACGAAAGAATCATCAAAGGAATTCAAGAAAATGTTTGATGTGCTATTATATATTAATTTGGTTACAATACCGATACCTTATTTTATGTGACATGAGGTACTGTTTTATTTACACATACTTTTACATATTTTGTAATCTTTTTTTGTCTATGTATGTTAAGTGACATTCATACTTTCATGTCTTTATATTATATTTTATTATATTATAAAATTTCTAAGAGATTTATGTTTAAATTGTTTAGAGGTGGTTATAATATATATATATATATATATATATATTATAATATATATATATATATATATATATAGATATTATATATACTATATATTATGTATATATATATATTATAATATATATATATACTATATAATATATATATATATAATTATATATTATAATAGTATATATATATATATATAATATAATTATAGCATATATATATATATATACGCTTGATTTATTCATCTATTTAAACTATGTGAGCAACTCAACAATAGAAACCTATATATATTATATATATATTATATCAGGAGATAATAATCACCAGCTGATGAGCCTTAGCTGAAGAGAATTCGTACAATGATCGCGTCAAAGAAAACAGGACAAATTCGTTATTCCGCCATAACATTAAACTGAAACTGTAATAAATTCGAAAGTTACTTGAGATAATAAATAGTTATATAATGTCACAACCTAGTACCAGTTTAAATTTATATCATATATATAAAGATAACTTTTTAAAATAATCCGATATAAGTTAACTGAAGATCAAGTTAAATATAATAAATATTACCTTACCTAGTATTAATAACAAACACAACAGGTGTGGCTTTAACCATCTTCTTAATGCGATATTCTTTATATACTGATATGTTATATACTTTAGTGTCGTAAACCATCTACTTCGATCTCTTAGCTCTCGAGTAAAACCTTGCGAGTAGCTGAGCACAGATACTTCTACAGACCACACCTAATTTCATTCGCAGAGACATAAACAATGAGTAGAGATACTCCATTATTATGCCTAGTACCGAATATATATAGATCATAATATATTTCAATGTACGAAGGTTTTCCCCCTTCTTAGTGAAAACTAAGTTCTTAGTATTCCATTGAATTCACTATATTTTGTCCTGTACGGTACGTGTGAAAACTCGTTCCCTCGAGTAGTATCCTTCAACTACGAATCTCTCTCTCTGAGACCGATATTGCATATATATCCATAGTGATGGTCCAGGACTTGTCTCAACGAGATTAGCAAAACAAATAGTAGTCTTAAGAATCTGATGCGTGTTCACTAGCAACGTTCGAAGTGATCGATTCCCATCTGGAAAATCTGAAATTTGGAGCAATTTCACGAATATAGATGTTCTCTTCTAAATGATGTACGGCTCTCGAATAAACTAGACACCTTCGACATAATCCATCCATTCTTTTCCTCTACTCCACTAAACTGTATGAACTCACTATATATAGTATATATATATATATAATATTATATATATATAGATATGATATATATATATATATATATACTATATATATATATATATATATATTGTATATAATATATATATATATAATATATATAAGGGTAGTTTCTTATAAACCTAGTAGAAAAAGTTGAACAGGGAGATGGACTCATAAATAGTTATTAATAATTTCTGTTTATATATATATATTTATATAGTATTATATATATATAATATATATTATAATTATATATATATATAATATATAATATATATATATATATATAATATATATATATATTATTATATTATATATTAATATATATATTATATATAATATATATTAAGCTGGTTGACATTTGGTGGGATAGCCAAACATGGTCAAATTGGTGCTCTTTGTTCCCTGTAGAGGGACAAAAAATCATTTTGCATTTAACAGTTCAGATATATGTTGGCCCTAACTTGAGGTTTTTTTTAAAAGGAGTTTTGGTAGTTAGAATTTTAACTATGTTTTAATTATGAATTTAATATGCTTTGTTCTCAAAATTTGGTTTTTTTAATACTATGTGAGAGCTATTTCTGTCTCAATTCAGATCCAGACTATTCGACGTTTTGAGATAAGTCCTGTGGGTGCTGTGTTTTTTATTACTATTATTGCAAGCCGTATCCATGGAATGTGCAACAAGGCATAAAGAATACAGGCATGCAATATTCGGTTATCCACAACCACTTTCGAAATCCTACCACTGGCTAGGGATGTTTTTAGAGCCTAACAAGTTCCATCAAAGTAGTCCGCACAATGATGCAGTGTTAACTACATGCTAGCAAAGTTAGTTGGCAACTAGAAGTTTTAAAGGCATATACAATAAAGCAGGCATTTCCAACAATAGAATTTGAAGTGTTATAGTGAAAGTGAAGAGAACTAATAGTGAATGTCAATGATTTGAAGAAATATGACCGCTTCAATGGCTCATATGCATGTTGCTTTTTAATGAACTGCCACTCAGGAATTTATTTAGTGTTGTTGATGGCAAGACAACTGGCCCATCGTCAAATGAAGGACCTATAACCTAAACTGCTCTCATATTGGATCCTCAACCAAATCCCATCATTAATTTTTCACCACTTCCAAGGCTCTGTATTGATGTTCCTGAAACAGTTACGAAAAGATCTAAGTTCTGACCAGCTGTATTTACTCAAAAAATCGTTATTAATTCTCAGCAAGGGGTAAAAAACATGCATGATCACTAGAATAATATTCGTACTTTGAAAACTGAGTTAGCCGGTGCTTAAGCCATGCAAGGTGGCTAACTAAAGCTAACAGACTGCTTCGATGATCTGATGATCTGAGGCGTTTATCTGATGATCTGAGGCGTTTGGTACAATTCGTACTGAACTTCTATGCCCATATGTGTTGTAATGACTACCGACCCACTCACCAAACACACTGCGTATCTAATGCAAATCCTGGGAGACAGTTTGATACGCGCTATAAGGTCGATGAGAATGATCGGGAGGACGCATAGCAGCAGTGCACAAAACACTCGCTCACTCATATATTATAATATAGTTCTACTCAGCTGCGGATGTTGGATCACTAGAACGGAGTGTAGTGGTATGTGCATCGCACACACACCTTAGTGATAAGAGCGGTGTTGACCAGGATTATCAACGAGTGAGAGTGTGAATCATAGAGGGCGAGAAACCAGCTCGACAGGTACAAGATGTGCATGAATGATTCACATTATGTTGTGTATGTATAAAACATAACGAGCTCATAAAGAACCCTCACACTACTGTGCCTTGTAGTAGCGATGGAAAATGATAGAATTATCAGTCAGCAACTTAACTACTACATCGAGCGTGCTTTCCAATGTACACGAGCGGAAGTAGTGATATTATAAAGTTGAGTGATATCAAAGCAAATTCCCGTAGCAAAATATACATATCGTGTCGATAGGAGACGCTAGAGTTGATACAGTTGATACGAATTCGAGAGTACGAACGATTGCTATTCAGCTGTTACTAGTAGATGCCACGTCGTGGCGTGTCACGATGAATCGCTCGCATAGCGTAAGGTGACTATAAGAGAGATAGAGCGTGTGATCAGAGAGAGTCAGCGCGAATTATCAGTAGTATACAAAATCTGATTTTCGTAACTGAGCACATTAGTCACATAGCACACTCTCCACTGTGTTGCTCTGAATCACAGTGGTGAGAGAATTCAAAGAGTGCTAATGGTGATCTGACGAGCTTCAAGCTAACTGTATAGGTAAGATAATATCGAGTGAGCGAGGTGCGACAGACATGCGACAAACGGTTTTCACACGAAGCTTAATAATTCACATTGAATGTCACGCCTGATATATAATATATATATATATATAATATATCATTATATTGATAAGTATATATTATATATATTATTATATATATATATATATTATATAAATGATATATTTTTTTTTTTAAATAAAAAGATTCAAAGTAAAGTTGGGGTATGAAACACAACTATCATATCTTTTAAAACACATTTCAGTTTTGTATCTGAGTGAGCACCAAAATAAAGTTTGTTTCAAGAACAGTATTAAAGCTTTTGTATTTTCAACCAGCTTTAAATTATAATATATATATATATATATATAATATATTATAAGACCGATGTTAATATCTATCACAGCGTCACTCACTAGCATGGAACTCGTGTAGGTGAGGATACATGAAGTGGGGTACGAACGTGCTAAGGCTATAAAAATATACTATTGATATATATAATATATATATATATATATAATATATCATATCTATTGATATATAAATATTATGGCATCGTCATTTCCGATTATAGCTTTTCAAAACATTTGAAATTTGTTTATAGAAATTTTATTTCAATGACATAAAACTAAAAGGAGGTTAAAGAATTATGGCTAAAGGTTATGATAGGGCACTCAGATGCATTAGATGCATTAGGCTACTATACCTTGAGAAGCTCCTCCTTTAACATGAAAATTAGGAATTCTGGAATATTCCTTAGAGTTTTTTTCTTGTTCTAGGGATGATTTACTATTTAAAAAATCTTGGAGCGAATTTCGCATCTGATCCAAGAAAGCACTGACAACCAACTTTAAAGGTTCCTTTAATGGTGCTTCGTCAAAAAGAATCGAAATCGAACTCGAACCCATTTCGTGAGGCTGATGATAGTGATATTCTAAGAGAAAAACTAGAATTCCACGACCTCTATTTTACCCGCACATACCAATCGCGCAGTCATCTTGGTCGCACTACGTGTTTACCCTCTAGTCAGTCTAGTAAATTATTCACATTTTAACACAATAATTGAGTTATCAACGATTTGAGTTTACCTTTTTACTGTGCGTGTCTCTCTTGCATTGAAGTATACTAAGTGAATCCTAAAATAAAATTTTGTTATGGTTGTGCGAAGCTCTGTTGTTGATCCGCAACGTTGAATCTAGTACCCGAATGATCGTATGGTAGTGTGTGTTGTGTGTCGTGATTTTTTGTTTTTTATTTTAAATTCGTCTACCATGTGCTTGGTCGACTTGGGATGGCTGCTATTGCTTAGAAATATAATCTCGCTTTGTACTTTGACGAGATCGGCAATCACATTATTTTTGTATTTTATATCTTTTTTTAATTTATTTATTTTTGTATTAACTATTTTACTCTTGTAGAATGAATTATAGATTATTTCATATTAATCAATCATCAATACACATCAAACAATAATAATGCTTTAATTCAGAAAAAAACAATTTACATTATAAGTTTAACAATCCATTATAATTTAATTGCTAGAATCTACATCGAACACGCATATCAGAATCACATAGATTCTCAATGGAATGGGATTGGGTGAGAGTGTGCCTGAAAGATCCAGAGTTCGGCCTCACTAATGAAACACGAATTATGCGTCAATTTGCAGCCAAAAAATAATACAGGATTGTCCGCACGAACGTGTTACTGGGATTTTATATAAGTAAAGTATCGAGCACGGAGATTGAATATTCGTTCAGGCTCATTCATCTAAATATTCTCTCTAAGTTTTAAATAACTAACATATAGACAGAGAGTAGTGAGTGATTTGAGATTATAAGATTATAACAATCAACGTAGTACATTAATTAACGAGATGAGTTGGTCGAGATACACACCAACACACGAATGATATATATAAACCCCACAAGACTAGATATACTGGATAAAAGTTAATGATATATATACGAATGAGGAGAGTGGAGAGTATAAGAGAAGAGGCAGCGATCACAGATAAAAGAGAAAGGAGGACGACAAGTATAGAACTTCGTCAGGAGAATGAATACCCTGAGAGAGAAGTATCACAGAGTGGGGGAGCATATCCCGGCATATAATACATAATATAATAATATGAGATTTACAAGAAACCATGAGATTTAATTAATAATAAAAATTAATAATAATAAGAATAATAATCATAAATGACCAGTATAATAATAATTAATCAATATAAAAAATCGAAGTAAAAATAATCTATAATAATACTAATAACATTGATAATCAAAATATATAATAATAACTAAAATATATAATTAATAATAATAATGATAATAATAAAATAATAATAATAATAATAAATAATAAGAATAAATAAATATACATGTTGGGGCAAGTATAACAATGATTGAGAGAAATATCCACAATGAAAGTATAAGTAATAACTAATAATAATTCAATAATAATGATTTAATCAATATATATAATAATAATAAAATAAATAATAATATTATAATCAATAATAATAATAATAATAATAATAAAAATTAATCATTAAAAACATAATCAATATTAATAATTAATAATAATATATATAAGTAATAATAGATAAAATAATAATAAATAATAATATTAATTATAATAATTAATCAATAATAATAATAATAATATAATAACAATAATAATAATATATAATAATATAATAAATAATAATCAATAATAATAATAATAATACATAATAAATATTAATAATTATAAATAATAATTAAATAATATAATAATAAAAATTAAATAATTATAATAATACATTTATAAATTATGGATAATAATAATACATAATAATAATATAATAATTAATCAATAATAATTATAATAATAAGAAATAATAATTAAGTAATATAATAATAATAATGATAATAATAATTAATAATAATAATATAATAACAAGAATAATTAATAATAGTTTGTGTACACGCATTTCGAATGATACATGCGTGTAGGACAGATTGCAACAGATACAGAAGTAGTAGAAGAATTATGCAAGTCGAAAGGAAAGAGCCCACCTACCATCCCCTATCAGAAAAGTAGTAAAAGAACGTCGTCGCAGTCAGAAAATCCCACCTAGGGCTACATCACCCGAAAGACTGCTGCGACGGAACCCTCACTGGTGGTATCTCTCATGTGGAGTTTCAACCTATGCGTCGTGTGAGAGTTATGGCCACATCAGAAGAGTTATAATGCCCAACCATACACCATCGACTCCTATTATGTCAGCATTTCTTCTCTCATCTACCAACTCAATTCTCTCCTTCACGCATTCCTTTAAAGACTCATCTCGTTTTTCTTCGGTCTCGCCAGCCGAGTCGAATTCCCAGCACAACTCACCCTTATACATCGCTTAACCCACAGACTATCATCATATTTACCCAACCAAACCATTTTAATGTACTCTTGTTTATTCTTTCATTTGCCCTTTTCTTTCTTTCATCACCATACACGATTACCATCACGATATACATAATGGCGTTCCACACCTCATAGCCAATAACATCTAGTAGTTTAACGAACACATTGTACCCCAAGATCTCACTCACTCACTCACACGAGAGGAAGCGTCCACGTGTGAATAAGGTGAGGAGAGCGCGATAGTTATATTATGGTAACCCTACGCACCACTATATCCACGACACGAGAGCGAGGTTCTCTTGTATCACACCAAGGCACTGAAGTCACACACAATAATATTATTTTTGAGATTAAGGTCAGTACGACGTGCGTACTCACACTTCGACTGAGCATCAGTGTACTAGCCGTCGGTGCGCGCGTGTCGCATGTAGAGGAGTGATATGCCGCAAGTAAGAGAGTATACATACACACTGTTAAGATTGCAGAATATATACTCGTGGAGTGAGTGTGATCGATCGCCAGCATCGGTTAATCACACAACTATGACTTCACACCGCGGACTCCACATCACTCACTACCACAACCCTTACAACTCTTATCTGCTTTTACTTCTTAAAACCCCCTCCTTTTACAACACCCTGCAAAACAAACCCTCTATCATTTCCTCTCAATACTCTCTCAGATTCTCACACATAAATTAAATCATCAGCCATACAATAAGCAGGGCACCCTCCCAATAATTAATAATAATAATAATAAAATAATATAGCAATAAATAATGAAATAATAATAAATAATAATAATAATAATAATAATAATAATAATAATCTAATAATATAAAATAAATAATAATAATAATAATAATAATAATAATAGATAATTAGAATAATAATAAATAATAGAATAATAATAATAATAATAAATATATAATAATAATAATAATTAATAATTAATAATGAATTAATAATAATAATAATAATAATAATAATAATCATAAATACATAATAATAATATTGAATACATGAAATAATAATAACTAATAAATAGATAATCATAATAATAATAATTAATAAATAATAATAATAAATAATAATAATAAAATAATAACAATGAGATCTTAACAATACTGATCATAATGAGTAACACTATAATAATATATAATACTACGCAATAATATATAATAATATGATAATATATATAATAATAATAATAAAATGAATAATAATAATAACTTAAAATATATATATAATAATATCATAATAATAATAATTATAATAATCAATAGTATTGAATAATAATAATCAATAATAACAAATTAATAATAAATCATAATAATTAATAATAATAATGAATAATAATAATAATAATGAATATAATAAATAATAGAATAATAATAAATAATAATAAATAATAATAATAATAAATAATAATTAATAATATAATAATATAATAAATAAAATAATAAATATCAATAATAATGAATAATAATATAATAAAATAATAATAATAAAGTAATAAAATTCAATAACAAATGGAAGATTCTTTAAAAAAAAAATTCGTACGCCATTTCTGAAAAGACTGACTTCTCTGACTCTTTTACAAGCTTTTAAAAAACATCGTGTAAACGGCACTGAACGAGATCAATGCCGTTATGTACTCGGCATCTACCTCGCCCAAGTTTATTTGATGAAATCTTGTGCCTTACTACTTATCCCATGTTTTAAAAATCATTTTGATATATTCACTATTGTGAGTCCGTAGATATACCCAGAACATAACAAGGGTAAAAATAAAAATGAATTTAACAACTTACATTGTTCATATGCTTGTTGTTTTCCCCGAGTGCCATTTCATAAGAAAAGCTTTTAAAATTCTTTTTAATTCTTGTAACAGCAAGTTTACAATGATTTTTGTTAAATAAATTTATTTCCATTCCAGAATGTGATAATACTGTAAATCTTATTCACAAATAACAATATAAGTAACATAAAACTATAATTATAAATTATTGTGCTAACAGTAGGAAGCCCCAATTCATTTGGAAAGAAATCAGTGAAGGAAATGAGAAAAGAAAATCGGGAACTGGGCGTTCGTTTTGAAGAAATGAGAGGGTGGAAATTGCGGTACGTAAGAAGTGAGCGTAGTGCAGTCTGACATTGCAAGTTTGATAAGGATCCTGTTTTGGTTAGTGGGATAATCTTAATATGCGAGTGCTTGACACGGACTGCCGATTTTAAATCTTGCAAATTATATACTTATAGAAGTGTCGTCATTCATTGTAGTAATTTCATGAGCAAGAAAGGACGCCCTTGCTGAGAGTATCTTCTGACTGCCTTTCTGTGTTGGAGAAAGGATCTTGAAAAGGCTACCTAATGAAGAGAGATGGTTTTAGTGAATGGAACTGTAACTCCTTGAATTTAGCACGTACAAGAGGGAGTCAATCATCATTGGTGCAACCTCCGAATATGTAGTCCCAGAGGTTGTCCTTCAAAAGCCTATTTATTTGGGAGGATATGTGCTGTTTGTTGAAGCGGAACGATGAGAGCTCAAGAAAAGTGTATACGAGGGAACCACAATTAAACTTGGGTGCCCTGAAGCGTTTCAGAAAATCAAAGTAAAAGCTGGTTGACGAACACAACACATCTGGATTGTTGAAATCTTGGAAGAGAGAAGTTGCCTGATCTTTCCGATGGGAGGGGAACTGGGAGGCTGAGCAAATGGTGTCGGCTCCATTCCAGCGTGAAGGTTGAATGACTAGGATAGACGTATCTGCGATATGGTGTGAGAGGAGCAGTAGGCTTTGGGTTATCTACGAATCCTCATAGTAGCATGGGCTACGAGACCCTTGTTTGATTCTGGAGCAGTTGCTGAGGAAGTTTCTGATAGGGACACGACAAAAGATGCCCATCGCCTTTCTTTTAAAACGCTATTTTGAAATGTAGTTTCAACTATAGAAAATAGGAAAAACTCTACTTTCTTCAACACCTCATTATAATCAACAAAAATATTAAGAAATCAATGAAAATATAAAATGACCATACACCAGAACAGGTCTTGGCAAACCTCCTTTACCGTATGACCAAAGCTAGAAATCCCTCCCTTTGCGCGTGAGAAGCGCCTACCAGTGGGCAGGGCTTAGGTGTGGCAAATCTGAAAAGCCACGCGGGAACCTCGCGAGCAGTTTAGCTACGATTTCGTTTCTAATGTTATATGATAAGATTTAATCCAGCCCTATTTTAGGAGTTAAAAGAGGTTAGAGGGTTGATTATCCCCTGATACTTGTTAACCCATTTTGATGATGTAATTCTTTAATGGGGTTTGAAGTCCCATTAGGCGTGAGAAGCATTTTAAGAATCTCCCCTTGTGGGTGTCTTAGTGAGTTCTGTATGCTCCCTACCTAACCTGATATTTATATGCTCGTGTCGGTTGTTCCACCATTGTCGTAGATTCAGGTTACGTATTCCCTGGTACGACGCAGACCGGCATCTTTTCATTTCGTAAAAGCCTGTTTCTCCGCTGCCGTAGCACTTAAAATTTGTCGCTTTCAGTTGAATATAACCATTCATCTATCGATCATATTATTTTTTTCTTTTTGATTTCGTGTTAGTTTAATTTTATATTACACTTGTTGTTTTAGTAGTTTTTCTTATTGGGTGTAAATTTTGTTAATTCCTATAGCTGTGATATTTTATTTTATTTATTTATTTATTATTTATTTTATTATTTATTATTTATTTTATTTATTTATTTATTATTTATTTTATTATTTATTATATTATATTTGGCTCAATCTGTTTTACGTTACATCCTCTATTAATCCTTTATATATATAATGAGTCTCTATAAATATCATTTCTTAATCATAACTTTTTGTTTTGATTTTTTTCTTCTCCAATATTAAGGTAAATATTAAATATTTCATAATATGCTTTTTTATATATATCATACTTTTTCTTGTAATGTTTGTAAACTTATTATTTATCTGTCTGCTCCCTACTTGTTTTAGCTCCACACGTATCTCATATTAGAAATAAAGTTTTAAGAAGACAATTAGATTATCATAATTAGGTTATATTTTTGTGTGGTTGTGTGTATGGATTAGCCTATTCATTAAAGAGTATTATAAACAAATTGCAAAGATTAGGTTTGAAAGGTTGGTGAGCAGGAAAATCAAGATCAGCTTACTGCCTCTCCCGAGCAAATAATAGTTCCTCATACTCGCAAGGAATTTTATTGGTTGTCAATAGTTATCATGACATAATTATAGCTTGCTTTAACTCACTACTCGTGTCTCTGGCCCTCAAACAGGAGAGGACATTTGAAGCTCAACAAGATGTAAAATTAGGAGAGGGTTATAATAATTATAACGCTTCATTATGTTATGGAGATGTATCAATCGCCCAACAGGTGTATGGAAGCAGCCTCCCCAATGGCCGCCGACGAGCGCATCTTCCAAACGGGGAATATACAGGAAGAGCACATTTTTAACAGGAAAATTCTTCTAATAAGAGTGAAAGTGTACTTGTATTACGAGCATAATATTCAATGAAATAGTAGACTAGAGGTAAGAAATATATTACGCAAGCTAACATATACCTAATTTTCTTTAATAATTGATTTATTTGAGCTTAATTTTATTTTTGATGGTGCCACTTATATAAACGACATTTCATGTGCAATAGCATTATTTTAGAGTTCTTATTTTGATAGTTTATTTGAGAGTACCATTTTCAATTAAATTAAAATTAAGATTTATTATATTACTTAAGTTTTTATATTATTAATATATTATTATACTATATTAATTTTATTACTTATTATTATTATTATTATTAATTACAGAGGAGACCTTAATATAAACGAGATATTTTTTGTTTTCTTTACATTAAGAAGGTTTCTAGAATAATACATAATTAAACTGCTATTTTTGTTTATTATCATCAACGTGTTATTTACACATAGAATAACACATACATACAATTTTTCTACTACTTGTATTAAAAGTAAAGACGTATGAGGAAGACATTACACAGATACAGAGAATACTATCTGAATGTTTTACTTATACCGTACACATACTATGGCGTAATATCTTTCACAGGAATCTGAGGAGACCTCCTGAGGATTAATTTATATAATTATTAATATAATATTAATATACCTATTAATATATTATATATATATATATAGTATTATATATATATTAATATATATATTTTATTATAGAGAATTTTAAGGTAAGTAACTTATATATATCATATACTACTAGTAAAGATACACTCAATATAACTATTATACAAAAGAGGACTTTTCAAAATTTATCAATGAAGAATATTCAAATATTTCTAAGTCAAAAGGATTGTATATACTTCTAGTAACACATAGAATCGTAATCATCAATAGATCATAAGAAATGAAACTTAATAAGAAAGTGACTCAAGAAACTCAGAAGGATTCAAAGTAAATATCAAGACGACTTCAAGTAAGAGCTTCAGAACGTCAGAAGGATATATTTCAAGTAAATCGAGAGATGAAAGTATTAAGATATCATAATGAAAAGGCCCTATAAGTTTTATACAATATAATAATAAAGAACATCAATAGAATATCTAAAAGAGTATAGACTCATAAAGGACTAAATGAGAAACTCTAACAGTGGAGAAATCATAAAGGATTATCAATAAAGATTTCCCAGCATTAATTAATAATTTATTTTCGAACTTTGACATTAAAATAAAGGTCAATCGATATTAAAATAAACAAATTGAGCTTGTTCTAGGTTTTGAGCTGCGCACAATATATAAAACGATAAATTTTCTTGTAAAGATGCATTCCTCTTTTCTCTTTGAAAGGCTTTCACACTAATTACGACAATAGTTTTCTCATATAGTTATACTTTCGCTTGATGATTCTCATATTTGCTTCTTAAAATAAGTCGTACACGAGTCTAGTAAAATCAAGTAAATTGTATTATTCATTTCTGAATGAGAGAAGACTTTGATATATTATTTATGTGGGAACAGCTCTCTCTTGTCTCAAAAATGACTCATTCTATTTAGGCCCTTCAAACATTCTTATTTATTTATGTAATTTTTTGGAATATGTAAAGAACAAGGTGCTAGTTGAAACATATATACCGAGACGCATCCCTCACTCATCCCTGATATACTAGTTAAAATTTCTCATGAGTGCGATTTTTCCAGGTTACATGATGTAAAGAGAAAGTTAATAATTATTATTATAATAATAAAAAAAAAAGTAGTAGTTTAGTTCGCGCATTTGGGTTAGGATTTCAAATTATCCTATCAAAATTTTACCCACAGAGTTCAGATAAACAGAATTTAAGCTAATTACTATGTATTTTTGGGTCACGAAAAAATTTAATTCGCTATTTTTCACAAAATATAATTACACCCACTAAACGGTAAATCGCACGCCTGGTCACAATACCAAGGCCGCCGGGGGGGGTCTCTTGCAGGGGGGGAGTCCCCATGGGCCGGGGTGGACTAGGCTTCTCTCCATCCATCCCTCGCCACCAGTAACCCCCCTATTTTCGTATTCTTTCCCACGTGAACTTGAAACTTTTTAAGAAAGTAGGCGTCAAATATCCACTAGTGGCGTATTTTCTTGCTAAAGCATTGCCGATACCGTGGCTCAATCGGTAGAGCGACAGAATCGCATGGCAAGGGCCCGGGTTCGATCCCTATTCCCGATCCTAGGATCGAAATTAATCTAGAGACAGGTTCCCTCGCTAGAATGGGCTATGCCCCGACGTGTGAACTTTTTTAAAAGTTAAAAAAAAAAATACTTTAGAAGAAACAAATGTAGAAAGAGGAGAAGCGCTTGTGGTGGTCATCAGAGTGCACCAAAAATATATAAATTTTAATCATGCTTATTAAAACCTTATATTGATATGTTAAAGATCTGTACAAAATTCTAAAAGCCTTGTTTTAATTACATTATTAAAAGAAATTAAAATCTTTTATCATATAAAAAATTAAATGAATAAATATGTGTGTGAATTTTTAGATTTTAAAATAGTTGAATCACCTTGTTTTATTGTATGTCGATATCACAAGGTCAAACAAAATGCTACATTTTATTTCTGTTCTAAAAATGATCTGAGACCCTGTTTTCCTCATGTATTTGTTGCTGCTTTAAAATCAAAACTATCGAGTATTGAAATTTTTGTCTTTCACGTCCATTTAGAAGCTTCTCACTTGTAAACATGGACAAGAAAAATTACAAAAAAAAAAAAATTTATTTTTTCTCCTTGAACGGAGGCAAAACGGTTAGGTATACGAATTATTAATCTCTAAATAAAATGTGCGTGACTTGCCCGTGAGGTATATATGCTGTGAAAATTTTATATTAGATAAATGCGTGTTTTTTCCATTTTAAGGAAATGGTAAAAAAAGAAAAAATCTTTTTTTTAGTTTTATTCACATTTGGATGACGGTGAAAACTGGACCTTATAGGCAAACATCCAATATAATTTTTGGACTCTCGCGCAAAAAAAACTACATGAAGAAGAAGTACTTATATACAAGCTCAATACCAAATTTGGTTTCCTTTATAATCAATAAATAATAATAATGTAATAATACTGGGAACGAATTTTTGTTGACTTGTATTCAAGACTTGTTTCTTATGTAGATTTTTGCGCTGAATCCAAAATTTATATTGGTGTTTGTCTATAAGGTCCAGTTTTGTAACCATTCACTTGAAAAGTAAAAAAAAAAAAAAAAATTTTTTACCATTTAATAAATGAAAAACAGCTTTATCTTTATTTTTTATTATTTGTCTTATCAAATTGGAATTTTCAAAACATATATATTTGGTCAAAGTATACATATTTTTTTAGCATTATCTGTTGTATAATCCCAACCGTTTGTCACTGTTCTACGGGGAAGAAAATATTTTATTCAATGCAATTTTTTCCATGTTTAAATGAGAATTGTGTGAAAACTGGACCTGACAGGCAAAAGCCAATACGATTTTTGAATTCTGCATGAAAAAAACATGTAAGGAACAAATACTCTTTGTGATGGGACAAATTCTTTGCTGACCAGTGAATTATCTTTTGTGGCTTGTTTATATATGTATTTTTGCGTGTTGTTTGCCAACACAGCAGCTTTGTTATACGCTTAGGTTGCTTAATTTTTTTATAGCATTATTTCCAAGTTGACGTGTTTGCATGTTAAGGATTTTAAAATATTCGCATGTCATTTTTTCAGGAGCAATTTTAATTTTTAGTCGGCATATTTGGCTCAAAATGTACTCCAGATAGTAATTTTTCTTTTTACTCTTCTCCCTTCTTTTAACCAATAAAAGTTGTATTAAATCGATGGCAAGTTCAATTGTTAAATCATTATCATCAATATCTCTAAAACATCTTATAAATTTATAAGACCAGAAAATGTTGAAAATTATTGAATCTTTCTATCGACAAGATCTTTGTCCTCATTATATTACTTTTCAATCAAAGTTCATGTAATTGTGTTTACAAAAATGTATATGCTTTTGAAAATTTTAAGTCGAGGCTTGCCTCTTTTTATAACATTGACGGGATAGGATTTATTTCTTTATTAATTTTCTTCTGTGCTTTCTAATTTTCATTTTATTTATTTTTTGTCAGACAATGCAAAAGACTGAACATGCTGCCCTGGATACGAAGCCAGTATTGTTTACATGGAATAATTTTTTGAAGTATAATTTCATTTTTTAATGTTGCACCGCTCTTGGGACCATGAACTTTTGGCTCAGATGATACGAGGCGTTGGATTTTAATGCCGCCTGGTTATAATTACATTTCAGCTCACTTGCGCCTAGTGAAGCCTTCTTGTCTGAAAATTGCTCACTCTCAATATCTTGTAACTGAACAACTATTCATCCTAGCAAAACTATCTAGTTAAACTAAGTTAAGTCTGGAATTACCTTTCGGATGACTCCACTAGCAAAAAGTATTTCTTTATATCTTTTGCAACAGCGTTAAGAAAATGAAATAAATAGACTAAATGAATAATGAATCAAACTTTATATTAATTAGAATACTGCGATAATTATGCAAATAATATAATATCAAGGATAAAAGCAAAAAAACACTAAATAATGGTTAGTACAACCCTATGGGGTCCCGACTACCCGAGCTTCTTCAGTCATTAAAGCTCTTGCTTATGAACACAGGGGGGATACTCTTAGTTAATGCCATTCTCCATGCATTGCGAACTTGCGAAATAGAGTATATTATAAACTTAGAGTTATTCTATTCTCTTCCCTCTTGCGTCAATTACGTTGCACCCTTTTAGAAGACGTCAATATATCTCTAGCTATAGCTTATTGATAAAATCTTTTAAGTATTAAATGTGTACTTTATTTATGTACTTATGTAATGCTCTTTATTATTATCACTATTATAATCATTATATTCATTCGCTCCTTTCGTTCTTTTCCGTTTCTCGAGCTACCTTTTTTTACGCTCTTCACTGTTTATTGTCCTTCCTATATTATGTATTTGAGTCATCGTCGTTTGGTTAACATGTGAGTCTTACGTAGTTATTATTTCTATCAAATACGTCGGAGTTCCAAATGAGCGTATATAGTCAAGTTCATACTTTCATACAAGAGGTCAATGCAGAAAGTGTTATAAAATTGACATCCCAGAACAAACGTCTCGAACAATGCTTATAAAGCCCGTCAGCTTTAACCCAAAGTCTTACTCACATCTTGTATAGGCACATTCTACCTTATCGTTGATAGAATAGCAAAACAACTCTTACACTCCGATTTGTATCTCCTTTCATCTGAGTTCTTGACATCCTACCTGAAATATTCCTTGTGAAGTCTACCCTTAGAGTCAACCCTATCTCTCAGGGACCTCTTACTTAACTATGGGCATTCAACAGTCCGGTACTCCGGCGCTGTATGTCGTCCGATCAGCGAACACTTGCACCACTTATTAACGTAATAGAAATTTCGTATCTAATTTGACGAATATTCATAAGCGTGTTTGATAAAATTAATTTACAACCACCTGGCCCAGTCTGGCGTGAGTCCAAGATATCGCAATGCCTAATTGTCAAATGCCCGATTAAACATTGACAGAAAAGCTTCCTCAACGCCCATGATGCATATTACATCTTCTATCTATCGTCGAATCCTCGTAAATTTATATCTTAATCAACTAGCACCTTGCCAATTCATACACTTCATATAAATTACTTCCTATTACCTTTATCACAGATCAATTTCAGTAAATCAATCATATTTTCTTGAGCAGTTCTAATATATTATATATTCTATCACTTAACTTATGAGATTCTCATATAGTCGGATTCGTTCCCAGACCACAGTATCGTTTCCCCAATATACACATCAACCTACTATTATTAATACACTCGACCGCTTAAAACTACTGATATTATCCTTGAGCTATATTCACATTAATAAGCATATATAATGTGCATCTAATATTTCGTACACACATGACCCAAAATACCATCTCAATATATATAAAGATTACATAGACCAGTTCATTTATTAATTAATTAAGATAAATTATCATTATTACCTCTTACCACACATTTTATCATGCCAAATAAGATTCAAAATGTAACATAATTACTTCGGGAAAACAAGCTACTACACCTTATCTCATCTTAGAACAAACCGGACTACTCGATATCATCTCCTACGTCCACCTTAAAACTGGCTATATTTACTGATATATCGTATATTATCTATTCATCATGCGAGCCTATACCGCTACCTAACACCTACCCATTCGGCAAACAGTGAAATACTAACATAACACATTTCTGATACTACTAACTTGAAGATTCGACTTTTTAAGTATCAATACACGTTCTCTATCTATAGCGATTAAAGAACATCATCACATGCTCAAAATAGCTTGTCTCGTCGTCGAGTTGCTTTGAAGCCACCTTATTAGACGATCACAATTCTCCCACTCAAACAGTTTACATACCTAACATCATACACCTCTCTCAACTGGCCGTGTAAGAGAACATCACTCTCACATCACTCGTCTGCAAGACTGAATTCCTATTGCATTCACTATAGACAAGGCTTGATGGTTTGAAATTATTGCCAGTTCCACCCTAGCGCTTCCTGCCACTTGTCTATCACGCACACACACATATAATACCTATACAGTCTTAAAAACCGGGCAGACTTCCAACAACAACACCTTAACCGTCCGCTATCTCACGCTTTCTACGTCCCTCTCAATTAGGATTCATAACACTCCTCTTACCAAACTTATCGTCTTTCTGACCTCCTCAACAGTCTGAATAAATGATATTTATAGTATTCTACTCAAAGATCACTTGCGTTTTTTCCTCACTTATCTCTCCATAATATCTTTTGCGCATAGTTCGTGGCTCAACATTTTCTCATTTAATAACATAGTAAAACATATCATCTGAGAATAGCACACTGTCGTGAGAGAATGTGAGCGCTTCTCCGCGTGACTCACAATTTTAACCACAAATGCACTAACAGCAGCCCGAGCGTGCTAGGCGTTTCACGGCAAGAGAAACACATTATCATCAGCACCTTTCTGTATCATCATTGAGTATGTTTTAGTTTCTTTCGTTCTCAGTGCTTTCCTCCCTTTTTTATCTTTTCTCTCTATATCTAATTTTACATTTTTTATAATTTTTTTCATTTGTTTTTATTTTCCTTTAATTATTTTTAATTCTCTTATTATGTGAGATCTAGTGTGATCACTATTATTACGTATTATATGTCGTATATATTTTATTTGAACAGAGATTAAGTTTTAGAAATTATTGTTTTTTCTCGTTGCTTTATTTTTTTTTTTTATGTGTCTATCGATATTTATTCTCTTACATATAATATATCATAGAATTGGTATTTTTCTATCTTTTTAAATGCTATAACGTTATATGGTCTAGTGAATTTCTTTTTTTTATAATGTTATTTTTGTTCTCTCTTTTTTCTTATTAATCTTTTTTTATATTTTTTTTTTATTTTATTCTTTCGTGATTATCGCTATTTCTATTATAATAAAAAACTGTCAATTGGGTTTCCTTTTGTTTTTTTTTTTTTTTTTTATTTTCTTTTTTTCATCCTTTTATTTTCTTTGTTTCTTATTTTGATTTTTGATTTTGTATTTTTTTTAGTATATTTATTTCTTATACAATAGTCTTTTTCTGACTTTCTCTTCCACCATGATTGCATTATTACCGTTTTTGATTTCCTATTGTCTCTAATTTAATTTACAAACCCTTTTTATTTTTTTCTACTTTGTGTAATTATGGAGTCTTTTTGTATCTAACATTCTTTATTTTCTGCTCCTTCCAGTTATTCCTCTTCTCCGTATCGACTAGATTCGTCCTAACTTCTTCTTCCAAATTATCTAAAATCCAGATTTAGTCTGTTATTGTATAGTAATAATCCAGCTTTACTTGGATTTGTTGCTGAACCTCTCCATGGCATCCCCAAGTTATATTGTGGTGATTCTCACTTCTATTACTTTTATTTTATGAGCTCTCAGTCTGTGCTATTCACACTATTTAATATGACAATTATGAGTTTACTCCCAATACTTAAAATGTAGGTCTGTTAGAAGGACACTCGTCTACTATCTGGAGGTTCACAATGATGATTGACTTATCCTTCCTGACGCTATCTTAAGAATTACAGTCCACAATAAACTTCATCTTCATAGCTCCACTTTCATATCGCTCAAAAATCAAGATATGAGAATACTTTTGGGGGCCTTCCTTGTATAATTCTTAATAAATGAACATTTCTATTAATTATTACTCATTTGAATTATATGATAAATCTATAGATTCTGTCTACAATTATCGAATAGATCCTTTATATTACAAAATCAGACTTATCAAATGAATTCATTACTACTACTTCACTTTTAAATTATCGTTATACCCATATTCACCTTATTTCTTCTCAAAAACGTAGCTTCTTATTTTTCTTTCTTCTTACTTTTTATTTTGATCTTTTCAAATTGAATTTTGAAATAAATGGGATAACTACAAAATTGTAAATTATGTTATATATCTATATATTAATTGATTTGTTTATAATACTATATAGTACAATTCATGATAAAATTTTTATTTTTAGCAAAATATTAATAATAGTTTTCATCAATCAGTAATTTTTATAACATTATTTTTTATATTACGTTTTAATTTTTGCTCCTGAGACGTTGAGATACTGCAAAAAATCTTTTTTTCTATTTATATGTAATTGCATTGTTTGATGATCTGACTGCAGTCAACTTATATGTATTTTTGTTAATTCTATTTTATAGTTATTTTTTGAGTTTATTTAAACAAATGAAACTCTGTTCTTCTTTCGTAAATTAGATTATTCAAATGTATAATTATCTTAAAGTTGATTTACTTATTCTGATTGTTTTATATATTCTAATAAAATTTTTTGTGTTCTGGATATCTTGTGTAATTACTATCTCAACTGTGTTATTTATAATTATTCTTTATTTGTTTTATGTTTTTTTGTTTTTTTTACATTTTATGATTTATTTATATATATCTTTTTTTTTATATGTTTATTTCTTAAAGAGTCCAAGGCAAGTCAGTAATATTTCAAAATATTCGTAGAATTTTTTTTAAAAATTCTTCATTTTTTTCTACCAATTTTCCTTATTCACAATCAACCAGCCAAATAATTCATCTACACTAAATCAATAATACTGTTTGCAACAATTCAGAAAATTTTTATATATTAGATACAGGCATGGAATTCATAAATTGTTTAAAATTTTTTAAGTTAATAAAGTTATTATATCTTTTGTATTAAATCATCGCTATATTCAAAAAATTATTATTTTTCTTCCTCTCTAAGATTTTTAAGTCCTAAGGATAATCCTCCAATTCTATAAACATTCGGAATATTGGTTTTAGTTCCTCCTGTTGCTCACTAAATTTTTTCATCTTGTTTTAAAATAATTACTTCTAAATTCTTTTATTCATTTATAAATAGAAAATACGATAATTACATAGATAATCAAAATTTAGTTAAATTTAAACCATAGTGATGATCATAAATTCTAAATACACCTTTAAGTTAACCTACTCTGTCTTAAATTTAATTTTTATTATATTCATATATAAAATTCCTTATAAATTCTTATTAAATCATATTATTATATGTCACCATTAATTATATTTTTATTATTATTTATTAATTCACTTTATCAGATTATAGCATCGCTATTCTATCTAATTAAGTTTTCATAATATACAAGCTAAAATCAAAGATATGTTAAAGTACTATTTTTGCAATTATTTGAATATCTCAAAGCTAGACAAAGCTTGTCTGCTTTACGATAGTCCGAAGAAATTCAGCTATTCAGCTACAAACCTCTATTTAATAACTAACATCGATACGGTAACTAGTAGTGCAAGATTTCCATACTATAAATGAAATCATATAATACATCATGTTTTTTTATATTTCAACCTTATCTCATTCATTCATTACGTGCGATCAATAAATAATCTTCTATAAATTAATTAATTTCTTCTTTTATTTATAGTGCATTTCTATTCATATAATAGATTCACTACGTATCGATCTCCGCTATACTCAATACGTCACTTCGCCAGATTAGAATCATAGATTCTACCCTCTTGATATGGTGTAATAACCTGCACCTATGAATTCAGAGTCCCTCAGTCAGCTCCGGGACCGTGAGGACTACACGTGGTGTTCTGGACTCATAAATGACAACAGGCGATGATTATCCTTAACACCGGTAGCACTACGAAATCCATATATCAGAACGTTATAGTTACTGCGCGGCTATGGTAATATTCGGATACTGTAGTTAACGCCAATCTAATGTGCTCGCCCTGTGAGGATCTCTAGATCAATCTAAACGAAAATGAAGTGATTTCGATTAGACTCACGATAGACATGAAAATGTTAGAGTATCGATTAAGGTGTAATATAAAGGTAAGGTATAATTCGATGTGTAAAAGAGGAATTATAAACGGAATTAAGTCTATTAGTATTTGCAACAGTTGTTCTAAGTGTAAGGAAGCAGTGGGTAGTACGATGTAGTCAATTCCTGACCGTTCTGTATATTTGGCTCGATAAGAGAGTAGTACATCTATCACAATGAGAATGAGATCATAAGCAGTCGATGTCTAAAGTAGAGTATGTATGTAAGCGAATACGAAGCTGAAATGCGTGGTTTAGATGAACGTTGGCAGAGTAGAATTTACTTAATATCCGAGATGTGAATAACATTTATCATAGTAGTGAACAAATATAGACTACAGTCTAACATAGTAATAAGTGGAGTATGCAGATTCGGTGAAGAATATATACCTTCAACAAGAGGTAAACATACTATAGAATGGAGTTATTATGGACAAAATTTGTACTTAGAGTTATTATGGAATTTTCAAGAGGAATTGTTTAATTATCTATCTGAAGTCGTTGATAAATGTGTATATAAGGAAAAATAAGGCGTGATATAGAAGAAGAGCATACATGTATATAGTATTATGATTAATAGGTGTTGGTGGTAGGCGTCTGAGAATGTATGGAAATTGCTCATAGTTTTGAGTATTGTATGGCGGGATCGATTAGTAGTGTGTAAGTGGTCTTGAGGCGATTCGTGGACTGAGGACGGAATTGAAAGACTCGGTGAGTACAGAAATCAAGGTGGAATGAGAGGTTTTGAGAGTCTATTAGAGAGTAAATAGTCCTGAAAGAGAGACAATGTATAGGACAAGGTGTTGTGGTTAGTATGAGTGAGTTCAGATCAGTTGCGAATATATTGCTATTTCAAATAGTATGTGTAGTATTATTATGGATTGGGGTTAATTTTGTGTTTAATAAGAGACATCGAATTAGTGAGGATGTATGAGTCTGCTGAGGCACATGGGCAACACAGGCGTAATGGGAGATCTGTGTCTACAATAGAGCAGAGAAATATGATGAAGATAAAAATGTGTAGTTGGCAGAAGGTCCACGTTGCGGATGAGCGTGCAGTACCTACTTTAACGTTAGGTTGCGATTTATTATAATCTGTCTGCTGAGATTTTTGTTCAGTCAGCAATCGATTGTAAGGAGACGTGCAATTTACATGTGTGTGCGCATACGTTTCTTATAGGTGAGAGAGGAGTTTCAGAGGAACAAGTAAGGATAGAGGAGATATTTTAGTCGCTCAAATGAGTGCTGAACGAGTTCGTAGTGATATGGCGATGTTCTTCCTTGAGCTAAATAGTAAATTCTGCTTTGAGCTTATGGAGATGGAAAGTTAATGAAAGTTCATTGCTGTGTCGCCAGTCATGATCTAGACAGAATCGATGTAGGTAAAGATGCCAAAGGGATGAAAACGAACATCGTCTAATGTATGTTGATTAGTATATAATGTTTATATATTAAGATAATAGTTGATTAATTATTATTTGTAGATATGGATCTTTAATAAAATATGATATCAGTATTATATTATTTTATTATTATATATTTCTTAAGACGTAACATAGAATAATGTATTGCAGTTGATACTTAGATTTTTATTAGTGTTTTAAATAAATATAATATACTATTAAATTAATTATTATTAATGATTCACTCATAAAAATTAAATAAAGCAAATATATAATATACTAATAATATATTAATATTTGAATAATATGATTGTTATTTTTATTATTCTAATACTGATAGGTAGACTAAATGATTAAATTTCTTAGGATATTATCGTAGTTATCTTATATATTTGAATTCAATTATAGATGGAGCACAGTTAGATAGTAATTAGTATCTTATAAATATTATTATAGTTCTGTTCATTCGAATACTGTGTTTTGATAACTAGATGTTAAATAAGTGTATGATGGGCGTTTATGGTTAGCTATAGCACTTTTATAAATAATCATTAGCTATGGTATATAATTATTATTAATTTTATTAAAATAATTTACATATGTACCGTTGATTTGAGTTATGGGGAGTGAGATGATAGAAATAAATAAATGTTATTCGAACTGTAATGTTAAAATGAATTATATTATTGACTCTAAAGACATCATTATACAGTATATTTAAGTGCTATACTGAGATGGAATGTTATGATAGGTGCATCAGAGTCTTACATTTGAGGTGATAAGGTGTCGTATACCCCTTGTGTATTGTTACTGTGGAGAGAGACTAGTGTGATCTCTATGCTCTGGAATTATTAGCAAGTATAGTAGAATATATAAAATAGCAATTTAAAATTGCTTATATATTAAAAGGTGATCAGCCGTAATTTCCATAAATCGTTCATTATCTCCATAAGGTGTTAGTCTGTAGGTTAATGTGTCATTAAAGTATCTATAACAGAATAATTTAATTATCTTGCGAATACCATGTGAGACTGATGATTTACAATTTAGAATATAATTTGAGTGTGATATGAATATGTAGGTAAATATAAAGAGAGTTGTAAGGCTCTGTTGTCCAAAGGACCAGAATTATAGTATTATAGAATAACGAAATGACAAATTTGTAATAAGTTAAATTTCTATGTAATTAAATAAGTTGAATTGTCGATGTTTATGCGTATCATTAAGTTTAAATTCATATGTGGAAAAATGTTATGTCAAAAGTATAAATGAAATAAGTATCTTATGATGTTTATTTACTTAATTCAGTGTTTTAAGCGGATATTATCAAAATGGATATTATTATTAGTGGTGACATGAGGAATTGTTCAACTATATGTAGTAGTAATAATATATCTGATTCGGTTAATCATCTAGGTAGTGTATATCTATTTTATGGTGGTAGATCTTTATGATTTAATAATTTAATATTAATTATGGTATATCAATTAAAGTTAAAATAAAAATAATCTAATTTGGATATTATTTATTAATAATTACATAGCTAATTTTTTTAATCTGCTATTAAATTGAAAATAAATGTAAAATTTTCTGTGTAGAGAATTTATGCATGTAAATCTTATTAATAATATAAAATTAATGATGATAGGTTATTCTAAGTTTAAGGAGTAATTATCTATCTAGATTTATGTTTCTCTATCACTTAGATATTTATCATATTACTTAATCTAATAATTATAAATGATGGAGTATCGGAAATTAGAATAATAAATAATAACATTAATGATTGCCTCCTAATTAATTTGTTTCTAGGTATAAACATTAAAAGTAATAAAATGGCCACGTAGGTAACTCATTCTTGACTAATGGTGGATCATAAGTAATTTCTAATTATTTTTCTCATTAAATGTCATGAATTAAAAAGCATTGGTATAGAAATGACGAGTGGAAGAGCAAATATGGTCTGGTGGTTCACAATATACTCCAAATCAAAATTACCGCTAAACAGACAGCTCAGAGGAGAGGAAATGTGAAACCTTACTAATTCGATTGTCGTAATTTGAAGCCGTGTAATTTATACCATAGTCGCACAATCAAGGTGCTCAACCGTTGGGGAACGAGAACGGGCGAGCAGAGATTGGATGAGCTCAATTAGAGATAATGGTCATTCACTGTTATATAAGATGGTTGGTAGTAACACTTGCATTTCTGAATGTATTACTATAGATGACCAAAGTAGTATGTGTTTATCCAAACTCTCACTTTAATTAAGCACACTTCCATAAATGTAAATCGAGATTGGTTTAGTATTGGTTACCTGTGAAGGTTAAGTCGTACGGTTCAATGTCGTTTTGGGGTTGCTTTTTCTCTTTTATTGTCGAGACGTTTTTGTACTATATAATCTAAATCTCACATAATTCTCGCTACTCTAACTTTAAGATGCGCAATAAATAAACTTAGTGTCATCAAAATCACCCTCTAGCACACAAAAAAAATTATATTCAAACCAAATGTAAAATACCAAAATTAAGTGATTCGATGCCAGATCGGCTCACGACAAATAAACAAACACGCAGAAATATCATCTATTAATTATGAGGCAATATGGTTTACAGAATATGCGAGTATCCATATAGCAAAATTAGATAGATACTTCCATCTTACAAAAAAACAAATCGACAACACACACCGACAAAAGGTAAACGTACATAACTATACTCGGGTACATGATAGATAGAAATAATGCAGGGATCAAGAAGACAAAAATCATTACAGACAACATAAATTTATTTTAGATTATAACATAGTATATTATATAGATGACATATACAGAGACAATCCGTCGTAAGCGAGAGAAGATTTAGAGTGAGAATCTTCTGAAAGTGGAGTTACTCATATTGTTTTAAAAATGTGTAACATTATATAATTATACTAGACTATGAGTTAGCTCAGTGTAAACGTGAGAGAGTGAATCCAACCAATAATGACGAGTATCGTTGAATAGCGGACTGGAGTTAATCATTAGAGCTCATGCTGAATACATTCTAGACTTGATTAGTTTGGTAGTTAAATATAAAGGATTGACCAATACCATAATACATAGTAGCTTACGAAATGCTGTGTTACGAAGGGTCGTATCTTAGACGCTATCAGCCTTGATTAATCAGAGAGATCCGCCATTTTGGGAGAATCACTGAGATAAGCTAATGACGGCTCGAGAGGGTCATAGTACTTGTGCAAAAACTATTTAATATCAAATATTTATTGCTAATATTAGAGATCTAGGATGAGATCATAAGTATTTTATATATATGGTAATATTCTAACCATAAAAACTAAGAATAAACTCTATGAGAGAGATTTCTACCTATGATCACAATTATAATAATCAGTTAATTGATGAGAACTACATCAGGTTTAAATATACATGTAGCATATTATATAAGAGTCACATATCTACTATAAATCTACTATTACCAGTTGAACCTATTGAGAATTCGCGATATATATCAACGCACCCGTAATCAATCGTTACTCATGTATTAACACTTATAAACGCATTCAGTAAGATAGAATAACATCTTTCTATGGGAGAGAGTTATATTCATTAATATCGACAGTTAATGGCTGTACACCACATTCAAGTTTTTATAGAAACCAAATCAGCTTAACTTATATTATTTTATCTTTTGTGATTTTGAGCATAATATCGAATTATCCGATTGACACACTAGCACCGATAAGTACGAATATAGTCATTAATTGAATTTAGTTTAATTCAGAAAACAATGTAAGGTACCTTATCTCTAGACACGAGAGAAAGCATAAAATATTATTCTATCATATATGCCACGTAGATTATATCATTATTTATACAGTAGATACCTCAGCGATATTCGAGAGTGCTAAATTGGTAGGTGATGGAGCTCAATTAATTACAGTGACCTATGTGCACTTATACTATTTAAGTAGCCGTCGCAATACATAATTTAATATTTCATAATGCTATAATATCATATACATTTAAAAATAGACAGGTATAAAATATTTAAATAATAAACTGATTGTTTAGACAACACAATATAAACAAAGTGTTAGTTAGACCAGTGCTGCATAATAGTATCTCACAACTTGTAGTTCAGTCACTGTGTTCACGCCTCAGCTCAGAATTCAACCTACCCAGATATCACAGTTTCTTGTGACATATTGTCTAAAACAAACTAATATATATTTCACTCCATTCAGAAATGAGAAATATGTAAGCTTATTTTCATCCCCCTGTACAACATACTAACGCTATATAAGTTTTCTAGTCTTGAATTATATTTCATCAAATATGACATATGCAAATTATAGTAAAAGGATATACAGAGCAACATGGCTGATTACAGTACAATGATAATTTATCAAAAAAGCTAATATAACTAATTTATATTATTTTGTTAAATATACATTATCCGCATTATTGTACATGAACTCATGTGATTTGTAAAAGTTATTAGGATCATCTGAAAGATATGTCGAAATACTTGAGGAACTACCTAAAATGCATTACTATCTGATATCGATTACTAAGAGATGACTCACATCAATTTTCTAAAACAATTTCCTGATTGCAATAAAGTTTTGGTTGCTAATAGAAAGTATGAGTAATGATTCTAAACATTGAAATATTGCCCATCATCGAATTTAATACTAATACTTTTATTTGAGGTTAAAAGAAGGCGTAGAAAGTAATAAGAAAAATACATTACATCTAATATGGAGTACATTGATTGCAGCCAGAAATGCCCGACTAAAATTAAAGATTGCTCCTAAAAGACCATGCGAATCATTTTAAATCCTTACATCAAAACGTCAGACTTGGAATTAATGCCTTAAAAAAATAAGAACCTAAGCGTATACAAATGCTGATATGTCGGCGCAGCAAATATATCATATATAAACACAAGGCACGAAAAGATAATGTTCACTGGTCAGTATCAAAGAATTTGTCCCATCACATAAGAGTATTTGTCTCACTTCATAGTACACATGTTTTGATTATTTACCTTCTCATCAGAAGATATATTCATATTAAAATGTCAGTATGAGGTCTTTGTTTGCCTGTTCTAGGTCTGCAACAATTATTACTTACTCTACTGCTCTATATCTAAAATAATTATATTGCACTTTAAATATTTACAATCTATCAGTGCTAACGAGAAAAAATAAGGTCTATAGAGCACAAGACAATACTATAAAAACTATTTTGCTATTTAGCGGTTATACACTACACCGTGAAGTCAAGAATTGAGACTCAACATAATGCATGCTAAATTTGAAAATTGTGTTGAAATGATACCACATGAAATTACCAACAACATTCTGTACGAAACTATTCAACAGAGATCACGAGTAATATAATCGAGTCTTTGACTCAACTCATATATGTTGTTTTGGAAAATCCAATATTTATAGGCTTTGTATGGCATAGTACATTGCCACATTAAATATAGACAATTAAATAAAAAAAAATAAAATAAGCTAATTTTTTCATATTATTAATATGTAAAAAAAAATTCCTTGTCGAGAATTAATGTACCACGACCTATAACTAGAAACTAGCGTGAAATCTATTTTTTTTTACGTTGAGACTATTTATCTTCGATCAGATCATGACACAGATGTAATGACGACGGTATACTTTAGCGATAGTAGAATGTCTGATTACTTACCAAAATATCATACCACTATGAGGATCTTATCATATCATAAAATGAGGTAGAGGGACGATGGCATATATGATGCGCAAGTAAATATCAAAATTTGGATTCAGCCGCAAAAACTCATATCATAAAATAAACCCATAGCCTCTTAGATTAACATAAGTCCAAACAAAAATTCGTTCCCAGTATATATTATTCTAATTTTTCTATTGTAGGGTGGCGCATTCATTTGAGATGATAATTAAGATATGGAAACCGAATAATATTTGTGTCATGTTCGTGAATTAAGCAGTCTTATTAATGCACATTCCTTCTTTAAAATGCTTAGTGTGCTTGATATGCCTAGCAGCGTTTCCAAGAACAAATTCCACATTATAGGTTTGGAGTAGTAAATTTCCTAAACAATAGGTGCCTAATCTTTTCTTACCTGTCCAATTTCTCAAATAGAATAACTCGAGAGAAAAAAAAGATTTTTTTTTTTTACCTTTGTATTTCTTATTTTATATCTAAAGTTATCTAAACTCTAAAATTTTCACAGCATATACTACTTTTGGGCAAGTCATCGAAAACACATTTTTAAATTTAGCATTATCTGTAATTAATTTATCATTACTTCGTTCTCCGTACATTAACCGTTTTGACTACCTTGCACACATCACACCTATCACAAACAAGAGTATTGATTACTAAGAAAGGATACACATTTATTTATTTTGCAAATTTGATTGTCCATTTACATGTGAGAGCTTCTTAAACTAGGATACGTAAGAAAGACTAAGAAAAGTATGAATATTTAAGGCGATTTATTCTTATGATTTTCATGAAAGAAAAGTGCCAATAGTATATTAAACACATACGATAGGAAACTACGCTGTCCAGTGACAGGAATTTCATTTATGAAAAACAGATAGAAAAAAAATTGGTGATGATTGACCTATATATTAGTAGTTAGAGAAATATTCTAGTGTAATATGATACTACTTCATACCTTGAGAGAGAAACATGAGTAATACAAGGAGTAATGGGATAGAGACGAAGAGTGATTGTATATGCAATAACCCATTATATTTTTAAAGATGGCTATAATCTCTAGAGATAGAAATTATACACTCAAAGCAAATCGTATCTCATATATAACAATTTCGATTCTTCAACAGATTCTTATTTAAAATTAAAGAAGATTTTTGGTAAATTTCTATTTCTAAATGTGTTAACATGATGACGTACATATAAATACGACAATACACGTAAGCTTTCAGATGATTAGCTCTATGTCATTGTTAAAGTCTATTAATCATATATATAAGGTCTCTTTTCTTTTTGCATTTTTGTGTAAACTAAAGTCATAAAAGAAGATCAGACTTTAAATTTATAATATTTTGGTGCAGCTTGCCGACGACCACACAAGCGCTTATCCAAACAATCACCTATCTTTTCTTATAAGTATTTTTTTCTATTTCAATATTAAAACAAGTTCACGACGTGTTTACATAATATCATTTTTCACGGGCCATATGAGTCCACGTATTTCTAGATGGAGGAGGAACTCTTACTAGTCATCAGATCATTTAGTCTACCCTAATGATTCTCTAGGTAAACTAGGGACTCTGATACCGGGCGTCCCTGATGTCACATTTGAAACAAGACATATGATCTGTTTTAGTGTATAGCGCATTCTACAGCGTGGTCATAGAACTTATGCTTATCGTACTTTTCCTATAGAAGCCGTTGAGCCACGTATTCGGCAATGTTAAGCAAGAAAATCGCCACTAGTGGATTTGAACGCCTACTTTCTCATTAAAAATCTCATCACTGAAATACTATGGCAGCACCTCGGAAGTAGGGTGTGAGAGAAATGATATTATACGAAAATTGTAGGGGGGATTACATTAGGTTGGACAGAAGATTGGAGAGGAAAGGCCTAGTACCACCCCGGCCCCATTTGGGGCTGACCCCGCTCAAGCAGACCTCCTTCCACGCTCCGGAATGCTGACATCCGTAGATTGCGGAATTTCTTACCACTTTAGGATGTGATAGTTATGATTTATACAAATATCATTAAATCATTTTTTTCTGTTTACGACTACCAAAACATTGAGGAATAGTAATTAAGCCTAAAATTTAGTTATCGAATGTGCATCTTCAGTGATGGTGTATTTTGTATAGGTAATTTTTGAAATCCCGGAACTCCTTCTCAACATGCGCGTAACCTAAAATCGTTGACGAATGAGGTCCAGTACTTATACTCGTACTTTCCCATTCAATATCAAACATTTAAATTAATATCTAACTATAAATACACTTATGTAATTTATTTATAGTAAGACAGAATTTGGTCACTAACTTAGGAAAAAAAAAACTAACGTTAAATTATTATTATGGAAAAACTTTTATATCTTCTGAGAGATAAGCATATTGAATGAGCCTATTATATAATATATACAATCCCTATATTATCTAAACTATCAACGTTCACGACCTGATATTTCATATTCTTTATTCTTATTATCTCTATCAACAATTTCTCAAAATATTCACACTTGTTTCAGGAATAACCAACATATTTCTTTAAAATTCAAGAGCCAGTCATGTCAAATTTTCATATACCACATGATAAGCCATATGAAGATCATGCTTCTGGATCTTTAGAGTTTATGCCACTGAAGCATTTGCAGTATCATCCAGCTGCTGGAAATCTTTGTAGGCCAAATACACATGAAATGGCAAATTGTGGTCCACAAGGTTCTGGTATTAAAGGTGACACCCCTAACAAATTTACCCTTCCAAGAATTGATGGCATTATAACAAATTCAGTTTCACCTAACACCTATGAGCAAAGTAGTGAATGCAAGGAATTATTTGGTTATGTAGACAGAAACACAGCAGTTCAAAATTTGAAAAATATTCAAATGAATCCTGAGAAATATGTTAGTAGTGCAAGTGTTTCTTCCCCACAAGAGGCACACACTTCCTTAAATATACAGTGGGATGATAGAGCTAAACCTTCAAATTCAGACCCTTCAATGTCAGAAGCAGCCGGTACTTCTTATGGTATAGTTTCTCATGTTTTAGAGCAACATTTTGGATACAAAGATAACAATGAGTTACCAAGTATTAGTACTCATGATAGAAGCGAGACTTCCTGTACCTTATCAGACGTTTCTTGTGATTTGCCAATGCCAAGTGTTAGAGAACCAGAAATTGTTTTTCGGGAAGAAAAAGAAATTATTCAGGATGATATTGATGATACAGATTCAACAAGTTCTGCAGAGTCCTCTTCAGGTGTCAACCATTTTGACTTTAATTCAGATGAAGAAGAGAAATCTAAGCTGCTAAAATGCAATGAATGTGATACATATCTTAGGAGTAAAGGAAACTTGAAAGTCCACATGCGACTCCATACTGGCCATACTCCTTACGATTGTAAAGAATGTGGGGAAGCATTTCCATCTTGTAATTTGTTCCACAAGCATAAGCGTGAACATGAAGCCGAAAAGTCAAAGCAATATCCTTGCAGCTCTTGTGAAAAAGCTTTTAATTGTGAAAAACATTACAAAATTCATCGAAGGAAGCATCTAGCTCCCAAAATGTTTGATTGTCAGGAATGTAAACAAAGTTTTGCCACAAAGGATAGGCTAATTCGCCACACCAAAATTCATTATGGGGATTTATCATATTTTTGTGAAAAATGTGGAGAGTTGTTCCCTAATAAAGTGAAATTTGATGAGCATAAGATGACCCACTTAAATGTTACGTGGAAGTGTGAGGAGTGTAATAACTTTTCTTTTCAAAGCCCTCAAGAATTAGAAAAGCATATTTTAAGTGTACATGATACTAGACCTCAAGATGACATCATGCAACCTATTCAGTTGCCGAATAATGAAGAAAACAAACGATTTGCTTGTGAAGTTTGTTCTATGAAATTTGAGAAAATTTCTGATTATTACATACATCGATGTAATCACAAAAGCGAGAGGCCTTTCAAGTGTGAACTTTGCAATTCCACTTTTATTAAAGAGTTTCACTTGTCAGTTCATACTGCTGGTCATAAAATACAGACTTACAGTTGTGACACATGTGAGGGTAGTTTTCAATCTAAAAAATCTCTGAAAATTCATAAACAAACTCATTGCCACAATTTGCCGTATGAATGTTGCCATTGTGATGCATCATTTAATGAAGAACAAGAATTAAGTGCTCATATGAAAACACATTGCGGTGATAAACCATTTAGTTGTGACCAGTGTGAGGCAACATTTCGACATAGTAGTACTTTAAAAATGCATCAGAGAATTCATACTGGGGATACGCCATTTGTGTGTTCTATCTGTGGGTCATCCTTTATACAGAGTCACCATTTGCAAATTCATCTCCGCTCGCATTCAAGTAATAAGCCATACAAGTGTAATGAGTGTGAAGCGTCATTTACCAAGAAAGACTATTTATTTGCTCATAAAACAAAACATATTAATGAAGGTATAGACTTGATAGCTAGTGGCTTAAGCTCTGAAAACAACATGGGATCTGAAGTTGTAAATTTACGTTGTACATATTGTGAAATGACGTTCTCTCATCAGTCTACCCTTTCTGCGCATATTCGGAAACACACTGGTGAAAGGCCATTTGTGTGCGACAAGTGTGGGGCATCATTTCTTTATAGTTCAAACCTTACTACGCATAGGAGGAAACATACTGGTGAACGTCCCTATAAATGCAAGGAATGTGACGCATCATTCACACTTAAAAGTTATTTAACTATGCATTTGCGTAAACATTCTGGGGAAAGACCTTTCAAGTGTGATGTATGTGAAGCATCTTTTACGCAAAAAACTCACCTTTCAACTCATAAAAGAATTCATACTGGAGAGTATCCTTATAAATGTGAGGTATGTGGAGATGCATTCAGAGATGGAGCTAATTTTTGGCGGCATAAGAAAAGGCATGCAGAATCTTCAAAAGGTCGTGGGCCAGGTATTCATGCTGAGGGTGGCTCAAGGTTGAGAACCAAGAAAAGAACTAAAAGTTATGGTGATGGGAAATATCCTCCATCGATTCAAGGTGTGGTTCCTCAACGGTTACGTGGAAAAAGATGCATTATTTAAAGAATTTAATATGTAGTGACCAGTAGTGAATATTTCTGTAGTGTATCATTTACAGCTGATGATATCTGATAGAAAATTTGTTAAATGAGGTGAAATTTTGTCTTCTAAATTCGAAAATATAGGTGATATATATAATATATATAATATATATATTTTATATGTTATTATATATCTAATATATATATATTATATAACTTATAGCATATTATTGTGTTATTATTTAGTAGTATAATTAATATTATATATATATATAATTATATATATATATATAACCCAGTCAAGTATGATATTATTTATATTATAATATTATATTATATTATATTATATTATATTATATATTATATATTATACCGTATATAATATATATATATAATATATATATATATATACCATATATATCATATAGTATATTATAGACCTTACTAGATATTATACTATATATAATATAACAATATATATTATAATAATATATAGTTATAATAATGCTGGAATTAAACACAATATAATATTAGATACGCAAGGTATAAAGTCTGGAAAGGATTTACATTTAAAAAGAAAAAAAGAAACGTGAACTAGCCAGGATTCCGAAACCGCCTCTCATCATCATATCTAATATGTCTATCAATTCATATACCACTACACCATCCCGAGAATGTTGTAGTGATTTAATATATGGACATTTTGTTTCGGCACGAAGAGGGTGGTTGAACCCTGGAGGGCACGTTCTTTGCCTTCCAATTATTTTAGAGTATTTATAACTATATATATCTATATATATATATATATATTTTATATCTAATATTATTTTGAGGATAATATATATATAATATATATAATATATTACGCTATATAAACTATATATATATTAACTATATAATATATATATATATATTATATAACATTATTATATATATATATATTATATATATATATATATATTAAAGATGGACCGAATATTCACATGTTTTTCAATATTCGCATTCGCGAATATTAGAAACATTATTCGCATTCACATTGGCATTCGCAAGAATTTTTAAAAAAAATAGAGTTATTTGCAAGTCTCTTTGCGGTGAATGCTTGAATATAAACGGTCCACATGGAAACGTAGTGAGAAAAAATTTAGCGACTTTTGTGATAAGTTGACCGGAATGAATTTACTATTATGATCTCGAGGTCGTTGCAGTAATTTGAGTCATATTCAAAGTCTAACAGTATTGATATATTCGTGTGAGAATCTACGCTCGAGATCAACTGTTGAAGCAATTGTTCAATGGTATCCTCGTCCAGTGTGGCTTGGTATTACTCCGAATTTTGTATCCAATGACATAGCAAACTTCATACTTCGCAATCGTAATTTTTCACGGAAAGGAAGAGCGACTATCTGGGTTAAGAGACAATCTAAGCAGCAACACAAGGAAGTAGGTCAAAATTAAAAAAAGAGTGAAAAATGATTTGTAAAGATTTTTCTAAGGTTTAAAAATTGTAAGTAAAATTGCTCTTGAACTTGTTCTCTAGAAACTTGTATAGAAAATACAAAGATATGAAACGCTAAAAACGAAAAAAACACCAAGGATGGATAATAAATTTGTAGAAATAATACTAATGGACGATCTTTCGTTTTCCCACATTGATGTTCTTTTCTTTGTACCTCTAATGAAAGCAGAAGTTCCTTTCAACCTATTTTGTCAAAGGAGATACTACAAAGGTGTTTGTGTGAAAATGAATGACTGCTTTAAAACTAAAGTTTCAGAATTAATAACCTCTATCAAACAATCATCCAAGTTAGCTTTCTCCACCGACGAATGGACAGATATTCAATCAGCAGTTTCTTTGTTCACTTAACGCCTGACTAAAAGTCTTTGAATTATGTATTGAACCACTAATTGAATGGGTAGAAATATCCCAAACAGGCGCAATTCAATGGAATGCTGGCGAAATGGAACATAATCTCCATATGTTGTTCCAAACAATGTCAACGGCGAGAGGAATATTGGTTCCAATATAAGGAAACCTCTTGTTTCTTTCTTGATTGAATAACACAAACTCCGTCAGTTATCAACTACACCTTGCCATTAGAAAGGTGTAACATTTCAAATAACAATCAGCGAAGTTCTTTCAAAATGTAGGTCAATTCGATACATTTTAATCATTCGACCATAGCTCGAGAAGAACTAAAGAAAATACAAGCGAAGATTAATGTTCCACAACTTTCAGTAATACATGACGTTACCTCGCACTAAAACTGCACTCTGCTAATTATGCTAAGTGTGCAAGTACTTAATGTATCTGACTGCTTGCACTGCTGCTCAAATGCTAAATGTCTTAACATCCCATGACAATTCTATTCTAACCACCGTATCACTGTACTCCAACTATTTGAAGTTATCACTATGATTCCTCTCGTAGCCACTCTGAAGAGAGTATTAGTATCATCAGGGAATAAAAAATAATGAAAATTACGATATTGAGAAAAATTAATAAAAGGTTAGCTGTCAGAGAGAGAAACTTGTATTCCATTGCTTCCAGTTTTGAACTCTAAACAAAACGAACAAAATTTTTCACTTCTCAGTTTTTTTACGGAGAGGGTTAAAGTCACTGTCAGTCGAAAATATGTCACAGACGTCAAAAATGCAATTCTTCCTACCTGCAAGCAGTGGTATAAAGGCGATCAGCTCTTTGAGCAGTCATCAAAAATCGTAGACCATTATGCATTCCCTGACGAAAACCCACTTGAATGGTGGAGGATTCATGAGGAAACGCATATTGATCTTTCAGTTACCAAGGACTTACCATGCTTGTCCGCCATGAGTTGTCGCCAGTGAACGTCTTCTTTGTCGAGCTTGTAACAATCTATTATGATAAACGTGGTAGATTAAATGCTCAGAGAAATTTGAAAAATTATTCTTGGAAGTTATAACCTCTCTACATATTTACTTTTCAGCTGCTGAATTTATGCCACTCCAACTGTATCTATACTAGTTAGATTGATAGGTGATTTTGTCCTTTTTCAAAAGAGTGGAGGTGGTAGATATGGATGTAAGAAGTGGGCCCCATCGTTCAGCATCCTGAAAACACATAGGATATTGAATGTATTATATTCATTCAATTTTTTTTTTGACTTAACTCTTAAAACGAGCAACTATTCCACTTGTACTTAGTATGAAAAGTCGCATATTACTGCATGATGTTATAATTCGCATTCATATCGCAATTTATTAAAGAAATAGTTCGCTATGCATTCGCGCATATTTAAAAAAATTTATTATGATCACGTTCGCCTCATCTTAGGGCAAATCACTATTTTATCCAAATAGTTAAGTATTAATATATATATATCGTATAATATAAATTATAGAATATTAATACTATTAATATATATTATTCACTACTATATAATATATTAATATATAATATATTATATATCTATAAAATTTACTCATTTATATATATATTCTAACTATAATCTGATATAAATATATCTAGGTACTATATATAATATATATATATATATATATATATATATATAAAATTAAAGATACTACTGTTATTTTAATATTATAATATTTAATTTTTAAGTAAATATTCTAAGTTTAGTAACGGTTATTATTTGTTACTACTAGGAGAAATTGTAGGAAATTTTAATGCTATTATTTCCAACTTCCAAATTTATAAAAGTTTTTGATGATATATTTAATTATTATTAGATAGTGCAAATTTAATGTATGCAAATTAATTATAGAGAATCTTTATTTTCCAAATGCATGCATTATGTATGATCCTTTTAATTTGTTCCTTATATTAGCTACATAAATTTTAGAGATCCTCTTCTTTATAGATTATATTGTTGCTAATTTATATAAAACATTAGTTTATTTTATTTTTTATTTTTTTTTGCTAATGTAACAGAGGTGTAAAGATTTAGTAATATTGGATATCGTATATTTAAATTATTAATTTATTACATGATTTTAGTTTATAAAATTGGGGCTTTTTGGAAGCTAACTACTAGTATGTATTAATAAGTCTAAAAGCAAAGATCCATAGGAGCCCCCCCTCCTCTTTTTCTGTAGAAGGAAGCTTGGGATTACCAACAACCAAAGCTGTTGTTTGTTCACTGGTTGGCTTGGAACTTTTTGTTTTTTGAGAAACACGAAGAAAATATGAAAAGATTTAAGTATTCTATTTTAGGGATTAAACTTAATGTATCACAGCTGCCCTCTAACGACCTCCCTTGAAAAGAGAATTGGGCCGTTACAAATTAAAAGTACAATATTTTACACTTGTGGTGATTTTTATTTAAATTTCAAGCAAGTGGTGTCCATTTCAAGTGATGCGAGAGTTTGTTCTGTGGTTAATAGTATATATATATTTATAAGTTACATATCATTTATATATATATATAATATATTATAAATATAATATATATAGTATTAATATATATAATATAGTAGTATATATATATATAAGATCATATATATAATACTATATATTATATATATATATATAATATATATTAAATAAATGAGGAATAAATGTTGAGGAGAAGAGGAGAGAGGTGATGGATGTATTTAGAAAGGGCAAATTTGATTTGCTCGCTGTGACTGAAACAAAGGATGAAGGAAAAGGTGGAAATTACAGTGGTGTGATGTGAGCAATGTGTTTCGATGCCTAGAAGTTGTGGAATGAGAGGATCGAGAGAGGAAGAAGAAGGAGTTGCAATTATATGATGAGTGACCTGTGGTATAAAGCTATGGTGTAGACTTGATTGTGTGAGTCCTAGAATTCTAATGGTTAAATTTACGTTTGAAAGGTCAAGGTATGTGTGGTTGTCCACTAATGGTCCATCTGAGGGAAAACGTTGAAAGAGAGTACGATTTTTTGGGATAATCTGAAATGATGTTCTGGATGGGGTGAGGATAGTAGAGGCTTCAGATTGATAGTTTTGGGGACCTGAATGGTTGCATAGGTGATCAAAAAAGGGACTGGTATAAAACAGTGGTTTTTGGGGTGGCGGGAGAAAATGAGAATGGCTAGGAAGGTTGATTGATTTCTGTGAAAGAGAGGTGTATGTGTGTAGTAATACTTTCTTTAAACTAAAGATTATCCATAAGTATACCTAGAGTTGGTGTAGGTAGAGATGGTTCGAAATGAAAGTATGAATTGATTTTAAAGAAAATTGGCGATCAACAGGAGATGTTGAAGTATGTGTTGGATGTTTTAAAATCAGTTAGGCGTTTAGGAATGGGATGATTTTCAGATCATTATGTTGTTCTATTTTCTACTATTGTAAGGAGTTTGAAATTGGGAGGAAGGTGAAATATTTTTGTGAGAAAGTGCGTAAAATTAAGAGTGAGAAGATTAGTGTGCAGATATAAGGAATAAGTTATGTAAGTAGCGACCTCGCATAGTAAAACGGTTGGAATGTGAAAAGGTGTAATGAGGAAATCTGGGGGAAATCACACAGCGAGTTTGTTGCGCAATGTCAAAGGAAGTGTAGATGGATGTGCCTAAAAGTAGAGAAAGTAAGAATGTTAACAGCGAAGGGTGGAATGAAGAGGATGATCGCAAAGCGGTCAATTATGCCTACTACATAAATAAGGTAAATGCTGAGATGGAAAAGCAATTGATGAAGATTTAATTAATTATGCAAGTCATGATATAAGGAGGAAATAAAGAAATACTAAAAAGGTGTATACGTAGAGAACAGAAGAGGTAAATGAACAGTTTTTGGAAGGTATGGATGCACATGAGGACAACTACAACGGAATAGAAGAAGCTTTCTGGACAGGAAGCGCGAAAGGTTAAGAATGCAATAAATAAGTGGACATCTGCTTATGAATAATTGTGGTGATGGTGCTTTGTGTAATCTGACTGAAGGGATGGATGTGAGGGGAGTGTGGACAGCAACACTTCGAAAACTGCACATATTACAGATACTGGTGAGAGTAAATGTGTTGTGGGCTAGATGGCTTAAGAAGGAATAGGTATTTGGGGATGAGGTTATTAGTAAGGAGGAGGTAATGGTAGGGTGAGAAAAGTTGACGAATGGTAAATCTGCAGGTATAGATGATATAATTTTTGAAATGATCAAGAGCGGAGGCGAAGATGGTGATTGATTGAATTGGAAGTTGTGTAATAAAGCGTATGGAGGGTATCAGTACCAAGGGATTGGAGGAGTAGCGTAATAGTACCAACTTGTATAAGGTACGGGGCGGCTAATGGGGAATGTAGAATTATATAGGGGATCAGTTTATAAATGAGTGTTGTAGGGAAGGTATACTGCTGGTATTTTGGTCGAAAGAGTCGTCGAGTGACTAGAGGGACTGATTGGTGAAGAAAACGGTGCGTTTAGGAGCTGGAAAGGGTGTGGTCAAATCTTTAACATTGAACAACAAAATGAATTGAGAAATGAACGGGAGAAGAAGAATAAATTGTAATTTAGAGTTTTATCTGGCTTTGCAACAGCGCGTATGATAAGTTAATAGGCGAAGCGTATGGCAGGTGTTAGTGATTATGGTGTTGGTGTGTGTCAGGCTTCTGAATGGAATCAAAAGTACTGTATTGAGATAGTGAAGCGTGTGTAAGAATAAATGGTGTCATGGGTGATTGGTTGATTAGAGTTTGAGTGAGGCAAAGGTGTGTTATGTCTCCTTGGTTATTTCAATTTTTATAATGGATGGGGTTATGAAAGAATTTGAGGTGGGATGGCAAGGGATGGTGTTCGAAGGTTGAAATGGAGTTGAGTGGAGGGTGCCCTACCTATTACAAAATATCGGATGATTTGGGTCCCTCTCCAGAGACACTGGCGAATCCTGAAACAAGAGTTTGAATGAGATTCTTTTGATCACACCCACGAGTTCTCCTACCGCCCGCAGGGTGGTGCTGAAAGAGAGGAGGTGGCCCCAGCTCTCCACGTCAAACAACGCCTACGAGACACACACGCCACTCGCTCTCCCCGGAAACCTTCTCACCTGGTACCCCTCCGCTCCAGTGGGACACTCACTCGCTGTGACAGTTATGTTAGACTGGTGAGCCAGCTCAGAACACTGCTGAGTCTTAGATATTTACCCAGGGTATATGTTTCGCCCCCACCATAGAAGGGATACAGCGAGCCACCGTGCAAGAGTTTAGTAGGCAAAGTTATTGATATGGCAGGGCCACCCAGGCTCCTGGTGAAATTAAACTCGTTAGTCGGATATGCAAACAGACGGCACTCTCGATAGGATCACTTCGTGGAGTGTTCGTGCTTAGTTTGATTCTTACATCGACTGTTAGGCCCTCCCCCACCTTTCGCCTCCCTGTCCTCCACACACCCTTCCTCCCTCCCCTCGCCATAGCTTATTGCCTCCATGGTAGCCATACACACACCTCACTCTCGCCGTCCTTTGGACATACCAGACAGTATATTTCGCCTATCCCACACCATCAAAAGTTCACACCTCCATCTACATCTCAGACATCGGACACTTCAATCTTCTTACCACGCCGACGCGAATTTCTCCCGCCTTCGCCTCTTGCGCCTCCCCTCCCTGCTGAGAGCAGATTTATTGATGGGAACAGACGAGGCCAATGCACACGTATCTTAGACGACCCCACGGTGAGAAGTGCGCTGGACCAGAAATCAAGTCTGGACCCACCTGGGCTACAACCAACTGAGAGAAAACTCCACCTCCACCCCTCTCTCGCAAGAGTATTCGTTGAGATGGCTTATTGGTCTCTGATGGTAATCTTATCGTGATCGATATGATATGTTCTTTTTCACGGATTGGTTTAAGCGGATAGTATACGTGCGTGACGTGTGTGGGCACACAACCTCACCGAAACCGCGCCGCCCATGGTTACATGGAGAGAGCACTTTGCACTGGCACCGCCTCTTGCGCTCATAATCACCTGCGAGAGAAAAAACGAAAAAATAAAGAAAATAATCATCAGACACTAAGTACCCCAGTATTATGTTTTATACATTATTGTTAAAGAGCGAATATTAAGATTGCTTTATAAAACATCGTTTTTTGTATTTTACATTGTTTTTCTAATAAAAAAAAAAGAAATAGAGAGTATAATGATAACATATTTTATTTTTATATGTTTTTTATTAATAATTATATATTCTTGTGATTCGTCTAAATAATTTTAGATCGACCCATCTTCAGCAAAAATTTACTATAGAAAATTAGACTAAATAATAAATGAGTAATAGTGACATTAAAATTTTTTCTATAATAACATTCATTTCAGTAGCCTACGTTATAGATTCGCCACATGATTGATGAATCATTAAAGGTGGCCCATCAGAAATTATTGGAGGAGTTAATGGATGGAACATAAGAAACGAGGGAGTTCATTAATGTCGTTATAGGGGGCATGTGATTGTATTGTGGCCCAATCACCTGGGCCCAGCGGGGCACTGAAAACTCATCTTTACACCTATTTCTAGATATGGATACGTTATCGATTTATTCCATACGTCGAAGGTGCCTTCCGTATTCATCCGGAGTCCCTATATGTGAGGATTGTTCTCCTCCTAATGAGGTAATGCTGATTTTATCTGTCATGTGACGGAAGACTCTCACTAATATAATGAGGTACACAGAGGGGGCGGATAAAGGCGGGCTTTTCTTTTTTTTCGTAACGTTTTTTTTGTCAATGTCATCCTCCTACTAAATGGAGTATAGGCTTTTTACTTTTATCTTTTCCGAATTAATAGCTTTATGTATTAACAAAAGCTAACACTCTATGTAAATCCCCCACAAGTACTACCTTATCAGTCGGGCAAGAGGAAGGTTGAAAGAAGAGAAAGAAAGAAAGATAATTAGAAGTTATAGCTTAATATATATATTTTCATACATATATCTATATATATGCTTATATTATTATAATAGTTATATATATATATATTATTATATATATAGTGAGGTTATAGGATATATATTGTATATATAATTATATATATATAAATATATATATATCATATGATATATATATATATTATATATATTATATATATATAATAATGTTCGAAGTATTATATAGTAAATTTAAATAGACATGGAGTGGGAGTGATAATGTCGGATGAGATGTTGCCTTAGTGTGTAAATTAATGTCTGACCATAGGCGTGTCTCGGGCTCATTAAGCGCATTCAATGATGTTCACCTGACGAAACTTTTCCTCCCACGAGTGTTTTTTTCATCTTTCACATATGTTATTTGGAGATACTTTGTTATATTATTTAAAGTTAATATATGCAATGATAGTAGTATTATTTAGACTCTTGTTATTATTGTACAAAAGAAACGATGATCCCTATTTCTGAAGGCTTATGATGGTCTGAGGTAATTTAGTAATAGAGTTTTTCCTAAGTTTCAATAAGCAATTATATTGTTAGTCTGTGTTTTAAATTTCGTGGTTCAGTACTTAGACACAGGCAATTGGACAGATTAAGTTATGTACTGCCATATCTCCGTCTCTGTAATATAAGGTTGCGCCATGTTGAGAAATATATTAATAGTAAATAGTACGTAATAGTGTAATAGTACGAAATAGTACGTAATATTACGTAATAGTACCTGGTCAGTTCGATTCTTTTTTATAAACAGTAATCTGTTATGTATAGGATAATTTGTTCTATTTTTAAATGGATTGTTTGTATACACACCAGTAAATGAGTACAGTAGTGATGTGCTTTTGTTACAAATTGCCCTGTCATTCGTGGCTCTTGGCGTGATATCTTTTTTTGCAAACAGGAATTATTCGCTTAATTATAATCTGAGTTTTATATACATTTATTATGTGAAAGTTGCAGACACGACATACTTATTTATGACGTTTGTTTTATTAAACAATTTTTAATCTTTTATAGAGAATGACATTCCTTTTATGGTCATTAGGTAGCTTACAAGATTTGAATGTGGGAAATAGATTTTTCGTATGATAAACTACCCCTGTTTTGTTTAAGCGATGGATTTTTATGTTTCACTACCTATGGTACTTGTTGATCCCATAATTAGCTGGAACTGGTGGGCTGTTACTCAGAACATACTTTATTCCCCCGCCGGGATATTGCGACAAGTTGCAGTGCTTTCCCTCGCCTAAGCATAACAAGTGACCCATCTAGCTTTCTCCACAGGTTCAGTAATTTTTTGTGAATATAGTATTGTAAAACGAAACACTTGTTGCGTGATGTAAATAGAGTGAGGCCATCTCTCTCAATTAATTTGAACTAGCGGAAACTCTGAACCATAATCTGTTT
>JABUQX010017707.1:0-7500 GCA_015478945.1 Trachelipus rathkii
CGGAATTTTATTTAATTCTATTCAAGATATATTATATAAAATGCCCTGTCATTATGCCTGATGATGAACTATCTAAGGTTTCAATACGTCGAAATTTAATAAAACTATATTTGAATTATTGTCCGGCCTTTGTCTTCCTCTCTTGCATTACTGTAAACTTTGAGTTCCCTAGGAACGACCTACTACTCAAATTTTATATATATTATAGTAATAGGATATTATAATCATTATATTATCTATATGTGGTATATTCGTTATTTATTATTATATGTATCTACTATACTTATATGATGTATATATATATATATATATATATATATTATATATAATATATATATATATAGTATATATATTATATATTATGAGGTGATAATTGTTTAGAACGACTAACTTTCGCATCGAAGAATCCATAGTTTCAAAAAACTACATTATAGCCACAGAGAAGGAATAACATTGCTGAATGCTGGTACATTTGATTTTAGGCGAAATGTCAAAAAAAATAATAAGAAAAAAAAAATTAATAATATAATAAAAAAAATATATCTCAAAGCACAACATATGCTACAGGCGAAAGGATATATCATTTTTTGAATCCTGTAAATATGTTTACTAGGCAAAATGTAAAAAAAATAAATAAAATAAAAATATATTCTGCTAATAATGTAAGTAATTATGAATTTAGAGACGCTATTTAAGACTCTTTATTGGTTCACTCGTTGATTAAATAAAAAGGACTTCTATTTGAATTTTTTCTTTTTGCTTTTACTATAAAGAATATATCCTCCAAGGTATAAACGACTACGATGCAAGGTAGTCGGGTCTCTCGCTCTTTCCGGGGAACTCACGGGTAGGACTCAATTCCCTCCTCCGGGGAGGCGCCGTCGAACCGCCGCCCTTTGTATTTTGGGTTCGCCGGGTTTCCTTGCAGCCCTCTCCTGTATGGGGTATGGAAAACGTCTTCCCTCTCGTGTTCCCGTCGCTTCAACGCCCGTAATTTGCTTTACTATACCTCTTACACAATAATTATATATAAATATTATAGTCTCTCTGCTGTCACTAAATCGAAAGAAAAATAGCCCAACATACTATATTTTACTTATCTATTCTACTTATTTATCTTTTTACATTTCCTAACTATGATTACAAGGATTCTCAAAAAATGTATTCCTTTTCCGCTGTAGCTATTGTAGTTTTTGAGATACGATTTTTTTTTTTTTTTTTTTTTTTTTTCCTTAACAGTTTGCGCAATAAAATTTGGATCCGATTCAACAATGTCATTTCTTCTTTCCTGTAACTATGTATGTTTTTGAGATATGGCATCGATGATAGTTGGTCGCTTCATAAGACCAAGATATCACATATAAATACTATATATCATATTATGATCTATATTATCTATATATATATATAATATATATATATATATATATTATCATATATATATATAATATAATATTATATTATACGTATATATAGTATATATAGTATATCATATATATATACCTATGTATATATAGTATATACTATATATCATATTAATAATATATATATATTATATATATATATATTATAATAATATATTATATATATATTATTATATATATATATATATAATATATATATATATATATATATACCTCGTATATAATACTTATGACTACCTATATCTTATATTAGGTACTCCTTCATAACACAGAGAATGGAAAATTTAACTCTAGTCATAGATTTGCATTTCAAAAGCATAATAAGTCATATCATTTTATTTTATATTAAAAAACTTAAAATGTCACTTTTTAAAAGCTATTTTTTTCTTTGTTTCTTTTTGTCTCTTTTTGTTATTTTCTTTTACAGAAGCGACAGTGGCGTGTCAATTTACGTCTGAGTAATGACGAAGCTAAACCTAGAGAGAGTACGGTCACTATTTTTTTATATTACATTCATATATATATATATATCTATATATTAAGTATATTATTATATTATATACTATATATATATATATTATATATATATATATATATATTATATAATATATTAATATATATACTAGTTTATAAAATATAAGTATGATATATATATATATATATATGTATAGTAGTAGTGTATAATAAATAAATGTAGATATATATATATATACATATATATATATATATATATATATATATTATAAATATATATTCTATATAATATATAATATTATATAAATATATATAGTATATATATATATATAGTATATATATATAATATATAGTATATATTAATATACTATATATATAACATAATATATCATATATTATATATATATATATAGAAATAAGTTTATTTAATATATAGTATATATTATAGTATTATATATACTATTATTATATATATATATATATGTATCATAAGTATATATATATAGTAGATATATATATATGTATATACCTATTCAGTTTATTAGGTAGAGATGCCAGAAACAGAAATATCTTTAACTTCAGTTTTGTGTTCAGGACATCATTTTATTTTCCTTTAGTGCCATAAAAGTGTTAGTTGTATTTTCTTTACTTTTGCTTATTACATTTTCTAAAATTTATCGAAATTGATAGGTTTCGTCATTATAAATTCCAACTTTTTATACGTGGTCACTTCGCCTGCCATGAGCTTCCATTTCCGACATTATTTACCTAAAGTCAATTGAACTTTTTTTCTGTAACAGTTCCTCTACATTTCAATCGAAAATAATCGCGTTCCATTCGGAAGAGAATCTTTTCAACTCTTTCTGAAACTCTATTAGATCAAGCGAAGTTTCCACACTAGCTTTTTTCATTCGCTCGCAGAACTTTTTCATATGATTTAAATTTGTAAAAGAGTTTTCTAAATGTTCAAATATATTTCCAAGTGAAATAGTAAGTTAGCAACTAAAATAGTCTTCAATTCAATAACTGAAGTAGGTTGTCAGTTCTTCTCGCAGAGCCAGAACGTATTAAGCTGCTTGGTATTTCTTCTAACAATTTCACTCTCCCCAAGCGATAGAGTACAGTTGGATTTTGAGTGAGCCAGCGATCGCTGTATATGTATCGTAAATAGTATACTTATATACTTATATTGAGCTTTCTCCGTTCATCGATTGTGGCAGTGCTGTTTGATAAACTACCTTATTGAAACAAACGCTAGTTGTTAGGTTCCATCTTGTCTTCTCCCTGAAAATTTGAAAATATGTTTTCTGAGCCTTGTTTGAGAGTCAGATGAATATCTTATATCGCAAGAGAACTGTTTTTCAGTGAGAATGCAAAGTGCTAAAAGTCCTTAACAAATGCCAAGTGTCATTGAATTTTCAGATAAATTTATCTTGCAAGAATTAGTAAATTTAAATTTGATCTCTAATGAATTGAGTTAACCTTACAATGATTTATATCAAAGATTACGGGATCTGTGGCTTTCACTATTTCCCTCTAACTGGTTTGAAGAAGTATCATTCACGAAAGGAAATTTGCAATTCGCTTTTATCGTCTTTTTCATTTTTAGTGATCTATCTCATATGAGGCATTCTCATTTCCTTCATTAACATATAGCAAAGCTCTGTTGCAGCATTCAAATGCTTTAATAAGTTGTCATCATTGAATGTTGCCTCCACTGAAAGTCTTTTCAAACACCAAACAGTCATCAATTTCAATATATTAAGATGTCAAGTTTGTTTCACTAAGTGTATGAGAGACTGAAATGTAGTACACGTTGGAAGAGTGAGGAGAGTCATAATAAACTTATAACAAATATGTCTTGTTACATTACTGATCTTTAAAACGATTCCGAATCTTATGAAGAAGTTTTAATATCTTCGATCCATTTAGCTTCTCTAATACTTCAACCAATATCGGCTCTTAAAAATTTCTCAATCAAAACTTAATCATCGTAGTTTTTTCTAATTTTTATTTATTTATTGAAATAATAGCCAGCCTTCGCAATCTATAATAGTACCTAGTTGTATTAGTTGTACCATAAAGTTTCTAATGTGTTGGTGCTGTATAATGTGATGACAAACTAGCAATGATGTATAATACTGCTGGAATATTTTTGACAAAAATAACACACCGTTCTTAAGTCCTGTTCTTCATTGCTTCCTGCACCATCATTCGTTGTCCAAATTAGAAATCTATATTTACTGTCAAACGTTTCTTTGTATTGATTCCGCTAGATATTCTACCTTTAATGCTTCAATCAGCCATTTCACATAAGAATTCTTCACTGACCACAAATATGATTCCTCATTTCAATTAATATAATATACTCTTAATTTGCTTTAGTTACTTATTGTTTTTATATTATTAAAAAATTAAAATAGAAGAGGTTAAGCCATCAAGAAGAATTTTAATAGCTCTCAAATAAAATTTCAGGAGGGTTTGGAACTCTCTGTCTACGTCATATACTATGTTATACTTATAAAATATAATTATACATATATAATATATATATATATATATATATACTATATATATCATATATATATATATAATATACTATATATATTATCATATAATTATATATAATATATATTATATATATCTATAATTATATATATATAAATATATAATTATATTATATATATATATATCAATAGTATATATATATATAATATATATATTAATATATATATATATATATATATATATATAGATATATGTTTATTATATATATATATTATATATATATTATAGTATATATATTATATATATATATATATATATATATATATTATACTTATACAGTATCAGATGGGCGACTCCTGACCATCGGTGCTAAGATCGTGCTCAGACGAGTTAACATAATAGAATGATTCTAATTTTTGCGAAATTGTCATAATATCGATAAAATTCTCTCTATTTGTTTGCGAAATTGATCAATTAAATGCAATTATGACATAATATAATATAAATGATTAAGTGCAAAATTAAAACAGTAAAGGTAAGAATCCAGAGCTATTAAATATACGCTTTTAACCCATAAAAATGTGGATTTTCATGCCCAAATCGAATGGAAGATGGTATCTGATGGAATTTTAGAGTCACTAAAAATTTCGTGTTATAAATACCTAAGTTTACTATGTAAAATAACTATGTTTAAAGAGCATATGTTTAAATACTCATGCGTAATAAAATATATATATTGTAATAACAAAGATCTATTTAACTAAAACAAACATAAATAGGATAACTGCTAAACATAATTAAGAGATAATTTTAGAGAGAAATGAGTGACATCTAAAAGTTATAGTTTAATCATGGAATCAGCTTATAGAAAACCTTTAATAGATAAGGTAAACATAGTTTTATAAGGATAGACCTCAAGTATTATCATTACGTATTATTTATATTATAGTATAATTTAATCATATATATAATATATCCTATATATATATATTCTATATTATTATTTAATTTATTATATTTATATATTATAAATATATATATATATTTATACTATAGTAGTATATAGGAGGAGACGAGAGAGATGAGAGAAGAGAGAGGAGAGAGAGAGAGAGAGAGAGCACGAGTAGTAAAGAGTTACTGGAGTCGCCTGAACTAGATATTATATATCGTATTATATATATTATATATATATATATAAATATATAATAATATATATATATATATATATATATAGTATAATATATATATATAGATAATATATATTTTTATAGGTTAATATCCTATTGTATTTACATTTATATAATATATAATATGATAATATTATATAACTATATAATATATTATATATATTAATATATATTATATATATATATATATATATGATATTTAATATATAATAATATATAATATTATATATATTTAATTATATATATATATATATATATATATATATATATGTATATATATAATATATAGTATATAGATATATATATAATATTATATAAGTAATATGATTATATATATATATAAATATTATCATATATATGCTTTGAATTTTTCATTAAATATAAAATACCTTTAAAGCATACACATAAGCTGCTTTTTACATAAATTGGAAGAAAAAGAAAAAAAACTGTGTATCCCACAACCCACGATAAACCAAAGATCATTAAAGAGAGTCGTCAAGAATCTCATTTTTTTTTTTCTTTTTTAATCCCAAAACACGAAAATAAATAGAATAAAAAAACGTTTAAATAAAAAATAAAGAGATTAATTGAAAAGCAAATATAAAAAGCTTATTCCTTATATTTTTGTTTTTTTTATTTTTTAGTTCGATTTTTTTGTTTTGTTTTTGAGTTAAATTTTTATATTTTTATTCACTAATTAAAAAAAAAAAAATTAAAGCGTAAGGTCAGGTCACAGTGGGTCAAATAGCCTTTTGAAGTGTGTCCTTTGAACAAGAGCAAATCGAGAAACAAAACTTTGTCTGATTTGTAATAGAGAAAAGGCACCTCAGAAGAAAATTGTTTTAATAATAATAATAATTACATAATTAATAATAATAATTATATAATACATAATGAATAATAATATAATAATTAATGAATAATACATAATAATAATAATAATAATAATAATAATAATAATAATAATAATAATAATGACAAATTAAACTCCAATAAATTAAAAATCAATATAAAATAATTCCATTAATATCCAAGTGGGCCCGTTCACCCTGGCCCTAGCTTTCAATAAACTGGTAAGAACTGTTGATAATAAAACTTTCAAATAATCAAGTGAAATAATCATGTAAAATGACAATATATAATTAATAATGGCTCGTAGACAGAAATTTAAAAGAAAAAATAAAAAAAAAGTACATTACCAAAATAAAATACAGAAAGTAATGTACACAAATAAAATAAACAATTAAAGTAACATTTGCATTAAACAAGTAAAATACCCAAGTTCAAAAGCCCAAGTTCAAAAAGCCAAGCTGCAGATATACAGAGGTTCAAAAGCAAGGCAGACTAAAGTTCATGATAAACTCATGTTTCAAAATAAGTCCAAATCAAAAGTTCAAAACACCGTTGAAGAAACAAGTAAGTGAAGCCCACACAAAACCCTCTCACGCCAAAAAAAAAAAGCATAAGAAAGTACCAAAACTAAAAGACGTACCAAAAGTATCAAAGAGTACCAAAAGTAATAAATAATTTATAATTTATTTAAAAATAATAAGTAATAAAGTAATTTATTATTTATTATTTATTATTTATTATTTATTATTTATTATTTATTATTTATTATTCTATTATTTATTATTTTGTTATTTATTCTTATTATTTATTATTTATTATTTATTATTTATTATTGTATTTATTTATTATTTTTTTTATTTTACTTAATTATTTAATATTTATATTTATTATTTATTATTTTTTGTTTTATATTATATTTTTATTATTAATTATCTAATGATTAATTATTAATTAATTATTATTTATTATTTATTATTTATTATTTATTTTTTATTATTTATTATTTATTATTTATTATTTATTATTTATTATTTATTATTTATTATTTATTATTT
>JABUQX010017707.1:12500-20000 GCA_015478945.1 Trachelipus rathkii
ATTTAACACTTATAATATATAAAGAACGAGAAGCATAGAGCAGCTGGGACACGGTGATGTCGCTTGACGGAAAATCGTTGCGTTATAACTGTTCTTGAATCCACTTTTTTGGGTTGGAGGATAGCTCAGTTGTATAGGCACCGGGGCAATTTGTCCTGACCGCCTGTGGTCGCTACATGCGGTGGTGTCAATCCCAGAGAAGCACTTTAATTCTTTACCTTTTCCAAGTTATACTGTTCTTTTCTTAACATCTTATCTATATTGCGATTAATTATGCAATATTTAACATTAAAAATATAAAAGAATCGACGAGATAGGACAGCGGCCTGGACTACCTTGGTGAGTCCGGCCTTGACGGATAGAGGTTGCTTTATAACTGTTCTTGAATCCAACTTTTTGGGTGTGTGAGGACTGGATAGTTGTATAGCACCGGGCATACTGTCCTCACGCGCAACATGCGGTGTTAATCCCAGAGAAGGCAGTTAATCCTTTACCTTCTCCATTATATGTTCTCTCTTTAACATCTTATCTAATGGCGATTATCATTTTTATTTATACATTATATATTATATATATTATTATATATATATATATATATATATTATATATATATAATATATATATATAACGTATCTATTATATATATATATATATATATATATATATATTATTTATATATCATATATATATTTCTTTAAGAACACCACTGTTGCATAAAATGTGACACGTCTCGTCCAGTAATGCAGGCTATTTAAGAAGAAAAGAAAATGAACGAGAGAGAGAGAGAGAGAGAGAGAGAGGAGAGAAGAAGAGGAGAGAGAGAGAGAGAGAGGAGAGAAGAGAGACGTATGAGATGAGAGACAGACACATCAGACCAATAACATCGACACACACACATCATACATACACATACATACACTGAGCCAGCAGAGGAGAGAGAGAGACGAGAAGAAGAGAGAGAGAAGAGAGAGAGAGAGAGAGAGAGAGAGAGAGAGAGGAGAGAGAGAGAGAGAGAGAATGTTTCAAATTGAAAACCAATACGAGATTTACCTTTAAAATTGGGTAAAATCTGGAGACGAACTTTAATGTTATTGCAGCCATTGACACACGTTTCTAAACGCTGATTTTTTCCTTTATTCCAATAAATAAATAAATAAATAAATACATTAAGAAATGTAAATATATAAATAAGTAAATAAATATATCGATTAAATAAATAAATGCAGAAATAAATCTCAATAATGTTTAGAGAATGTATTTTTATATTTTTTAATTGATATATATTAATATATAATATATATAATATATAATATATATATATTATTTATATGATAGTATATATATATATATATATAAATAATATAATATATATATATATATATAGCTATATATATTATGTTTATATATATATAATATATTATTATATATATTAATATATACTAATATATATATATAATAATATTATAGTATATATTATATATATAGTATAGTATATTATATATAATAGTATTATATTAGTTTATATATATGTACTTGAATAAAAATGAATAAAATAATCATTGATAGCAATTTCAAAATACAATAAAATTTACTTGGAAGAATTTATATACATATTACATATATAAAAAAAATTCTAGGTTCTTCATGTTCTTTAGGTTGTTAAGGTTAGGTTAGCAGTTAAAGTATACATTAAGTTAGGTTTAGTGTATGTTAAGGTTAGGTTTAGGTTAGGTGTTAGGTTAGGTTAGGTTAGGTTAAGCGTTTAAGGTTGGTTTAGTTAGGTAGGTTAAGATTTCGTTTAGGATCTGAAACTCTAAATAAATAGTCAGATTTATTTTTTTTACAATGTCGAGGCATTAGACCTAGTTGAATCAATTCTGTCCCTGGGTCCGATTTCATTTGGGTTTAGCTTTGATGAAATCACTTTACCAAGATTGGTAGGTATGGATGTATGAATCGCGAACTCGCTACCGTGGCTCAAACGGTAGAGCGACGGAGTCGCATGGCAAGGTCGGGGTTCTGAACCTAGTGTCGGCATCTCTAAGGTAGAATTAGCCTAGAGAAGGTTCCCCTCCTTTGAGTTCATGTACGGGCCTATGCCGTGAGGTGTGAACCGTTCTTAAAAAAAAAAGAAACAAACGGTATATCGTGGCCTAAATTCATCCTAAGAAAAGGAATCGCAACATTAACGTTATTTCTTTCCTTTTAAATTGGAGTTCTGGCAGGGCTTCATTTCTTCCTTCATTAACAGAATACAGAAGTTTATTTACATCTTCTAAAATGCTTGAAAGGATTTCATCGATGTTTGTGACCGAAAATCTTTCGAAACAAGCACTACGTTATCAATATGATTAAGAGCAGTTGTTGTCACTAATGATGGAGACTGTAAAGCAGTACATAATGGACGAGTGAATGAGAATAAAATTGAAATCATAATTAAATTTATAATCATTTCTCCACATGATTACAAATTTCAATAGATTTGAACGTTTTTGAAGATGGTTCAATATCTTAATCCATCTCATGCTCCTCCCCAAAGACTTAAATGAATCAAAGGAGATTTTACTCTCCATCAGCGGGATTCGCATACACTGGACTCCGCGTCGCTTCAACTTGCTTTAAAAACTTGTAAAAATCCAATCGTAACCTTTCCACTCACTTTGTTTCACACTCACACATTCGTTTCAGTTTAGTTCATTTTGCCTCTGGGAAAATCTTTCCTATTTATCCAATTTAAATAGTTGTTCACCTTGATTACCTTAAAGAGAAGCCAATTTTTTTTTCCACTTCGCCAATAAAGATTCTAATGTGTTGTACTCCACATGAACAGCAATAAACAAACACATACAATGCCTCTGTATATTTTCGAAGGCTTGAATATCTCTAAAACCTTTCTTCACCGTTGCTGAGCCATCATATCATTGTTTAATGAGCACATTGTCACTATATATTTCAATCTTCGTAGAATTGCCTCTGCTAGATATCCTCTTTTTGTACTTGCATCAGCCACTTAACCTAAGAAATCTTCAAGAACCAGAAATATGTTTTCCTCATTTATATTAATATATTATATATATTATATATATATATATATATATATATTATATTAGTATATATTATATATTGTATTATATAGTTGAATAATATATATGTAATATTATTATGTATCATCATATCTTAACTTGCATTTTTATATTATTTTTAAATATTCTTTAGATTCTTTTATAGTTTAAATAATTTCGGGGTGGGGTTCAGACCCCCCCCCGCCAGGGAGAAATTATATATATATTATATAGTGTATGGATATAGTATATATATATTATATATAGTATATATATATATATAGTCGTATATACATATATACTATATATATTATATAATATAGGAAATTAATATATTTATGTATAACATGTGTCGTATCCAAGGGGGGGCCAGAGGGGCCATTATATGGGGCGGCGGGCCCAGCCCCCCCCAAAATTTTCTAGACACTAAAAAATTTTAAGTATCATATCTGTTAATAATATAAAGTGCAGAGGTTAAATTAATTTTATAAAATTCGTCGCTGTCAGGAACAAATATCGTAAGTACGTTAGTTAAAACTAAACTTGAAGCCATCAGAGAAAATGCAACATTAGAATTTCAGCAGATTTTTGAAGAACTGTGTAAGGTCGTAATCAAGAGCGGTATTGAAATTCGATGTCGAAGAATTAACAAGTTTTCCAAAAAGTACAGACCCAACCATTTCTACCTTTCCACCCAAACTTATTATTGTACATCCATTTTTATAACCATTTTTGGATGATTTAATATCAGCATTAGGAGATAGGTTTTTAAGGGGACGTTGCGCGTAGGGTTTCCTAACTTTTGAAGGTAGTAATCATCAATTCCATGATATTTAGGTTTTTAACAACTTTCTAGTGGTAGAATTGAACTGTCTTTTCCAATGTGGTGGATTATGTTTTCAATAGACCAAAGAAAATATTTATTCACGGAATGGTTTAGGAGATACGGGGGGGTCTTCATTTTGGCAAGATCATCGATGAAAAATCACGATCATACCTTCTTTAGTGTATTTCATCGGTTGTGCAGTGTTCATCGCGATCCTAGGCCACGCGACTTTTCGGAGCAAGTCATGTAGCAATTGGGAAGTGAACAGAGCCATCTCTGGTTAAAATAAATTTTTTGGTATGGAGAAACGGATTGCTCGTCTCGTGCAGTGGGATAATTTTCAAATTTTTCAAAAAGTTTCCCGATATGCAGTCGGAAACCCCTTGATTTACAAAAGCATTTATCTAAACAAACATATGTGATATATCTGCCCTAGGTAGAATATGGAACGTGAAAAGTTTCGTTATCTGATTGAACACAAAATAAAACAAATTATCAGAATTTTTTGTAGCGAATAAAATAAAAAAAAAAAAAATAAAAAAAACAGAAACAAATAGTATATAACTTTTATGTAATATTTTATTCGATTTGCGAATGAAACTGTTCACACTTATTGTTAGCCTCTACGAGATATAAACTATTTTCTTTAGACTAAGTTTTCGGTAGTCTGCAACAGTTTGCCGCTGATCGTGAGAAAACTACCGTTGTGAATAACTGAAATGTTTTCATGACCGAGGCGACAAATTGTTTTGGCATAAGAGCAAAAATTTTTCCTCTAATACAAAAAATGTCTACTTCCGCCAATTATATATGCTCTGAAAAATTTCTCAAACTGAACGTATAAAAACTATATTACCTTTTTCCTGTTTTTTCATTTTGAGTTGCCAATTTTTTTTTATATGATGTGGTGTCTTGCATACATGTTGGTTCTATTATTTGCGATATCTGAGATGTGATATGAAGATCTGGTTATCATCGGCGCTTTAAATAACTCGATCGAATATAACATATTTGTTAATTCTATAATATAATGTCAATGTACGCCATAATGGTTTTTGCTGCTATTTCACGGAGAAACTTCCTTTAAACAATTTATAAGTTTTACCCATGAACAGCGGCAAAAGTATTTGGTATAGATCTCGCATGTGTACCCTTACCTTAGGTATCAACGGGCTTAATTGGGCAAAAATTTAGTCTCAACACAATAGGTTATCTCTTTAGTCGGAATTAGTTACATGGCTTTCTGAAAGGTGTGTCGTATTAATGGCGGGAATGTTGAAAGATGGAAGAAAGTATTGGCCGTGATTTTCTTTTTTTTTTAGTGCTAAGAACGACAACAACGAAAAAAGGAAGAAGAAGCGCAAAACTTTTTTAATTGGCAATATGAACTTGTGTGAGATGATTCATCTGATTCGTACATTGTAAAATTGTTTACGAAAAACATTGTCGAATAATTGGTGAAATATGCACCTTTTTTTATTATGTATATAAATTTGTTGTATACGGCCAAACTCGTTGTTGAGCGCTGCTCACAGTCACTCTTTTGATTATTTTTACTAAAACAATAAATTTTTTCACATTGAGGCAGCTCTATTTCGGTAAAAGAAACATAAAGAGTCCAACAGCGTGATTATTATACTTAATTTTTTGTTTTCAATTTCGATACATTGATTACCATCATTTTAAGCGATATCAGGGGCAAAATTTACGTACAACTTTCGTTATGTTTCGATAACTTTTAAAAATTCTTTTGGAAATTTTTTTTTTGAAAATTTAGCAAAAACTGCAAAAAAAAAAAAAAAAATATCTATATATTCGCTGCTAAATTGTTGAGTTATTTATAATCATATTGCAAAGAGCTAGTATTTTAGAGAAATCCGCTTGCAAATATCTTTTGTAGTTCAGCCAGAATTCCACTGTTAAAGAATCTGCTGATTCAAAATGCTGAATTCATGATATTGTGGGGAAGGATAATTACACAAAATCTAAACACTTTTTGCATGTGTCGCATTGAATAAATCATGCTAGAGAAATCTTCTCTTTCGAATGGTTTATAGATTTCCAAACTAAATTATCATTAGTGTTGCTAACGGCCCGTCCCTTAATCATAAAGAAATTATCTCTCCTTGCAATCTTGTCATAGATCCGACATGTGTAATGTCCAATATGAAGAAGATGAAGAGATTGTGTAACTTTTACAACGAAGATCTCGAAAGCTATATAGAAGATTTAAGTAAACAGAAAAATGGGGGATCTTAAATGGAATCTGAAATGGCATCAATTGTCACAGATTGTCCAAAAAACAAATAGATCGGTCTAGTTTCTTGTTCGCAAGTCACAATTTCCGAAATATTTACATCTTGTTTGAAATACTGGCAATCTTACCCGTGTCTACTCGGTCAGTAAGAAAGAGCTTTTTCAATCCAAATTAAGCACTTCTTGAAAAGTCTACTGTGTATAAAGTATACTAGATTGTGAGATATAGACCTCACTGTGCCACTGTGCTGACTTGCCCCTCTACCTATATATAATCAAAATATGACATAAAAACTGAAGATGTATCTCAGATTTTGCTCATTCTCATACCCGGCGAATAAAGTTATCAGATTTAGCGGTTAGGATGAACTTAGTAATTTTATAAATTCACTTAGATGATGTTAAGAATTTAATATTTGGTCCTTCCACTTTAATATATACTGATACTATATATATATATAATATATATATATTATAATATATATATATATATATATATATATATATAACTATATATATATATATATATATTTTATAGTATATTATATATATATATAAATATATATATATATTATATATATATGATATATCATATAATATAGTATATATTATATATATAATATATATATATTATATATTATATAATATATATGATAATATATATATAATTATATTATATATATGTATATATAATATAATATATATAAATGATATAATATAGTATAGAGGAAACGGATTTTGTCTGGCCCCCCCCGAAAAAATTTTCTGGATACGCCACTGTAATATATATATATAGAGTTGCCATAAGTATATATATATATTATATATAATATATATATATATATATATATATATTATATATATATATATATATATATTATATTATATATATGAATATTTATATATATATATATAGATATATAATATATATATATTCAAAATTTGAATAAGAAAAATTTCTGCTTTTCAAAGAAGAAAATTCTTTAAAGTACTCAACGAGCGTTAATCTCGTTCGCATTTAATAGAATATCATAATAAAATCTTTGAACTTATTTACGTTTGTACACTCGTGCTTAGTGACGTATTTATCATAGCTACATCTGACGTCAAACATCAATTTATCGTTTGAATTTCACGTCTTGATATTACGCTAACTTCAATATCTTAAATAACGCTGACATAAGCACAAATTTATCTCCAAGAAATAACATTAGATTGTATTGTTCTCACTTGCTTCTAGTAAAAATATTTTTTTTTAAGTTTATTTATTATTTAATAATTTATTTACAAATTATTTTTATATAATTTATTATTTTATAATTTAAATAGCTACAATGGAGAATAATCCATCACTTT
>JABUQX010017707.1:27500-54090 GCA_015478945.1 Trachelipus rathkii
TATTATATTATTTAATAAATATTATTATTATTAAATTATTATTATTATTATTATTATTATTATTATTATTATTATTATTAATTATTTATTATTATTATTATATTATTATTATTATTTGATTATTATATTATTATTATTATTATTATATTTATGTTATTATTCGTGTTAGCTTATTGTTATTGCATTGTTGTTGCTGTTTATATTTGATTAATTATAATGGTAATCAGCCGAAAATATTTTTTTTACTTGATTATTTCTCTTCTATTTATTATTTCATCTCATTCCTATTAATTAGGTGGATTATTGATTATACTATGTCATATATTATAACTCTCTCATATTTAATTATTGTATATGATATCAATTTATTGATGATATTATATTATTATTGATTAATTGATTCATTTATTTTTATAATTAATTATTATATATTATTATTTGTATTGTAATTATTATTATGTATTATTTGAGGAATAATTAATTATGTTTTGTCAAATGTGTTTATACTATTTTGGCTCTAATGTTAATTCAAATCGGTTTTCTAAATATAAAATAAGTAATATGCTCATATTTATTTTTCAACACAATATATTAGTTATATAACCTCATATTCTGGATAACCCAACTCTACAGCTTATAGAATCAGTATAGCTAATAATTTATTTATTAGTATATTAAAGTATAAATAGGTAGGTAAAGCATTGTAATTATATTATTATTATAATCAATCAATATATATCGTCCATAATATAAGGTTGTTGTGACAAATAATGGTAAATTAGAATAAGAGATAAAACAAAGATAAATTGCTTTGGGATACAAAACTTTCTCTAAGAATAACATATGAAAGTATGCTTTGATACATGCAAAGTTAAATATATATCATATAATATTCCTAACCTATTTATAAGTTACTTCCTCATTAAGCCAATCTTATTTGTTTTCAATCCACCCAGAAGACTTCTTTGTGTATTAATATATATGATAATGAATAAATAAATAATAATAAAATAATAATATAAAATATCTCTAACATGTAATATAGGTCAATAAAATAAATAACGCTTTTGAAAAATACGTTATTATATATAATATAAGATATTTTATATAATATATATAATAATTATATCATATCTATATTAGAATCTATATATTGTGGTATTATATATATATATATATATATATTATTATATATATATATATATATATTTATATTATATATATTATATATATATTATTATATATTATTATATATATATATATATATATATATAATATATATATATATATATATATGTGTATATCATATATTATTATTAATATATATTAATTAATAATATATTATAATATAAATAATATTATTAATATATATATATATATATATTATTATATTATATTATAATTAATTATATATATATTATTTAAATATATATATATATATATTATATAATACTTAATATATATATTAATATATATATATATCATATTATAATATATAAAATATATAATATATATATTAATAATAATTATATATTATATATATATATATTAATATATATATTAATATATATATTATATACTATATTATTATTATATATATATATAATTTATATATTATAATGTATATTATACTATATATATTATGTATTATAATTAAATTAATATAATTATATATATTAATATAATATATTATTAATTATATTATATTAATATATATATTATATATTATATATTATATATATATATATATAATATATTCTATAGTATATACTATATATATTAATGAAATTAATACCGTTTATTTAGGAATATTAATAGAACCAGTCTATATGAAATTATTCGTTTATATTCGATATAGTAAAATTAAGTAAATTAGATAGTATATTGTTAAATTATAGCTATTTCCTCAACAATTAAGTCGAGTATATATTATATATAATATAATAATTAAATCTATATAATAATTATAATATTGAATATATAGGTAATTTATAAGTAAATTCTTAAAGTTTAAACACATCTTTATTTATATCCTACCTTTCTATCATTTTTAATTGACAATTTCTTGCTATTATTATTTGATATTCTGATAAATAAAATATATATTATATAATTAATATAAATGTGATAGCTGTATATAGATGCTTTTCTACCGATTAAGGTAAAGTACACATTAGATTGATCTTACCTTATATTACCACAGCGTGACTATAATTTGATATATATACTGAAAATACTCATAGTATATATATATATATATAATGAGTTCAATCTCATAGTATAGAACTTTTATGATTAATATTGAATCTCTATAATACATTTCTCCTACCTATATTAACTTCGGCTCATTTAATTTATATATTAATAATATATTAGGTGTAACCCATCTTCCATGAGGATAATATAGTATATAATATAATCATTACAATGATAATTGTGGTATTAGAATCAATAATAAAATTGGTATTTACTCAAATAAAAAATTTATATAAATTAGACATGGAAATGCTGAAGATTTGGAAGTTTGGCTATATAAAATCTTTATATATTTGTATTAGTATTGAGTGAATATATATCAATATAGTTATAATAGACTACTTCCCTAAATGATAGAATTCTAACAAACTCATCTTATATAAATAATTAAATAAATACTTAAGCATATCCTTAAGTGTTAAAGTATGAATAAATAATATTATTCATTTTTGTTTTATATATAATCCTTATATAATATTAAGCATATTTTAAGTCTACTTGTGAAAATGAGTATATAGTGATATATATATATACATTTTAATAGTATGTTATTATATTTAGTGTAATATATAACTATATACCTAATATATATATAGAAACCTAGTTTTATTTAAATTATATTTAATAAAATATTTTAAATATATTATTGAGACATTTTATTTTATAGGTAATGTTTGTTATTCTAATATATATTTTATATATTATGTGTAATAATATTTATATAATTAATATATTAATATTATATATTATATATATATTATATTTAATATATATTATATATACTTTATTTTGAGATATGTATTGAATAAGAATAGTGAAACCATACTCTTATTATAGAGATCCTCGACTATATTGGCTATTTAATAAGAAATATCATTGAAAGAAATGCAAAGCCAAGTGGTTCTCCCATCTAAACAGGTAATATCAATTGTGCCAAAGAGAAGAAAAGTAGTACAATTTTTATTACCTCATTCTTTCTCTCTTGATATATTCAGGAAAAAAAAGGTTTCATAACACAGAAAAGAATTTGTATATTTAAATACCAGCTTCAAAAAGGATTTGAATACATGGAAAATGTAATTTGTAATTTGAGTAACAATTTCAAATGTTTTTTGGATTGTGAAGAAAGTATTTTAAAAAATAAGAAAAATCACTTAAAAAATAACTGTGCTATTATTAATCAATAACTTAAAGTACTTCTTTCTGTTTAAAGAAATTGAGAACTGAAATTTTTTATGAACTCGACCAAAAATTCTCAAAAAGAATATAATTATACAAAAGATTTAATTTAGAAACGAATTATTTAATACTGGAAGAAAATGGGGAAATAAATAAAAAATAAGAATAAACATTACCTTATAAATGAGAACACTATAAAATAAACAAATTTAATTAATATATTATGCTTAAATGAGATCCACTATAGTAGAGGGAGAATAGAACAACACATGAAATCAATGAAATTAAAAAAAATAAAGTGGCAGGATGATAGATGAATAAAAATGAGCAAAAGCAAAGAAGACTGAATAAATATTGAAAGACAAGTGAGAGAGAAATTAAATGTTAGCAAGAGAATGAGAAACAGAATAAAATAAAGGCAATTATAGGGTAAGAAATAAGAGAAAATATTCCAGGGAGAAGTGTACAATATACAGTTATGTTGAGAATACTTAGTATCAAATACTTTTATAAATGAAGTGTTGGTACCACAGTGATATTTAATATATGTAATTTTTTAAGAATTATGAGATGGAAGAAAATCGCATTTTATCTATTTAAAGGAGATTTATTGCGGAAAATAAGACAAAGATAGAAGATAGATAGATATATATCAGTATAGGATAGATAGATAGATAGATAGATTAGATAGATAGATATTGATAGATAGATAATATGATATATAGATATAGATAAGATATAGTATAGATATTAATAAGAAGATAATTAAAAATGAAATAGAGAAAAGGTAATATACTTATATATATTATATAAGGGAAGATAAAGAAAATGGAAGAAAGAGATTATCTATGTAGAGAAAGTGAGATTGAAAAGCTTTATGCCTTTGTATATTAATTGGCATCGAGCTTTTGTATTGATTTAATTTCATAGTCATCTTTCTCGCACAGAACAACTCGATATAATGAAAGATAATGCATATTTGCTATATATAATTGTTTCCTCTTTTAATACACATAGTATGTGCCTCTTTCACATTTCATTTTATTACACTTTTTACCACTGGAGATGAAATGGCAAAGTAATATAAGATTATTATATCAACTCTCTCTACATAATATATTTGCCTTCTTCTTTCTTCCTCCATGCGCAATTTAGAATAATGTAATATTATCAATTTAGTGAGACAAAAGAGTGATAAGAGAGTGAGGTAGACATATAATTAATGTCATAGGTTCCTTTTTCCTTGTTCAAAAAAAGTGAATTAACAATGGAGCTTTTATAGATATGACTGATGTCTGGTAAATCTTTCACCTAATCTAGAGACAATACGCAAGCTCTCCACGAGAGAGTTCGCTCGTTTATATTATATTACTATATAATATATATAGTATGTTCTCGTATTCCTATAATTTCGATTATAAAAGAAAAGTCGACTATTCCGATATATAATATATCGTAAGTGAAGATAATAGTGATAGACTAACCTAAACATAAGGCTTAAACTTAAAGCTATACTGTTTAATCTAATTTATGGATTTCTTAATGTTATAGTGGAGGGCTTCTATTCTGCGGTTGTGTTTTATACCAGTATTATGGTATATAATAAGGATTTTTCTCACTACACCCTACTCATACTTTATTTATCTCACTTAATTTAATTTTAATATTAATACATGTTCATTTTTTTTATAATTATTATTATATTGTTATATATTCAATTTACCTCTATTTCCACACACTCATATCAGGTGGTATTGGATATATATATATATATATATAATAATAGTTAACAATTTTTAAATCCATTTACTTAATGTTATATATATGTGAATTGTTTATTTTTGTAAGTCTAGTATTATTTTATTATATATATGTACTCATAATTATTATATTATATTTAATAATGTATCTGTTTATCTAGATCAAAGTCTAATACTGTGTGAAAGTTATTTTTTTGTTTTTGTTATTAATGCCATTTAAAATATAAAGTATGCTACTCATAAGCAACCTGTTATATATATATATATATATAATATAATATATATAGTTATAGTTATATATATATATATATATAATATATAGCTATATATAATATATAGTATATAGTATATATATATATATACTATATGTATTATTTATATTTATACATATATATATATTAGTATATATATATATAGTATATATATATGTTAGAGGTAGTAATAGTGGGCTATATTATAAGTCACCAGTGGATGAGGTCTCATTAATTAAGTCATTTTTAATGAAATAGAGATCTAGTTATTTTTTAGATAATATGATCATATTATATATATTATTTTAATGTATATATTATTTTAACTTCTTTTCTAATTCTTTTAGATGTGCTTAACTTTTCATATAATTATATTTACTTTTATTTATAAATATATCTCTATAGCTTTTCTTGGTGTTTGATATATTGTTAACTTACTAGATTATGTAAATTCCTCAGTATTTTTTAGACATGCTATACAGTAAACGTCTTACACCATAGTCTCGATAGTGAAAAAGCAAGGAAGGTATTTCTCCATCAACTATCATGATAAAACTAAATATGTCATCACAAAGTTGAGTGAACTAGTCACAATCCAATTAGTTTCCTCACCATTTCATATTCTTTTCTCCTCTCTTTTCACTCTTCTCCAAGAATTTGACCGTTCAGCTCAGCCTCTCTGCCATCGCTCTCTCCGCAGAGAATCGTAACAAGAAAAATAAGGATAAAAAACAGGTTTATTAAAGACAAAAAGGGATTAAGCGTTGTTTATCATGCTGTTAGTATAAAGAAGAAAGAAATAAAAAATGTTTCAATAACAAAAGAATATATGTCCTGATTTTCTGCAGATGAAGTTTTGAAGCATAAGCGAGACTTTAATAGCGTGAGCGTCGGTCAAAGGAGGAATATCCTATTTGATGTTTGTCTTTTGAAACAGGAGGAAAATGTGAAAACAAAACAATTTCGGATATATTATGTACAACAAGAGGCGAGAAAACACTCAGAGGGAAACTTGAGCACATGAACCCATATTATTTCTTTCTCTCTTGCGAAATTCTTTCTGAATAAATAGAAAGATACACTGGAGAAGGTTCTCTAATTGCTTAGTTAATAATAATAATACATACAAATAATATAGATACACTGACTAATAATAATAATAATATAATATGATAATAATAATAATAATAATAATACATCAATACAACTAATACAATATAAACTCAGTACCCATACATGATATAATAATACTTAATATATATATATAAATAATAATTAATAATAATATAATACTCTCAATAATATATTTTATAGATTATTTAATTACTCTAAGGATAATAATAGATAATAATATAATCGATAATGAAATACTCTAATAAAAGGTACTACATAATAACTTTACATATTAATATTGAATCAATATTCATAATTATATAAAAATAGATACAAAATTATATAATAAAAAATTTATATATTATATAAAGTAGGATACTAAAATTAATAAAAAGAAATAATAAGGTAACTCATAATATTATATTGTGTAATTAATATATAATAATAATAATTGGGTATATTTAGTATATATATTTATTAAATTAATTATATTATAGTGGATAATAATAATAATAAGATATTCATATTATTTATTAAATTTTTATTATTAATATTGTGATTAAGCTTAGATATAGATAATAATAAAAATAATAATAATAATAAAAAATAATAATTATATAATGATACAATATAATAATTAATAATAATTAATGAATTAATAAATGATAATAATAATAATATAGTTATTATTTAAATTTATTATATTATATAAATATATCTTAATAATAATCTTATAACTCCATCTCAGGTAATAATAATAATGAAATGAATGATGTGAACTTTAATTCTGTTAACCTCCTTTGTCATGGAGTAAAATAATTCAATAAATAATAATTAATATATTTGATTGAATCTATTTAAGTGATTTAAAAGATGAAATCGTAATAATATTATACGAAAAATAAAAATTTACGTACGCCCAATAAAGAAAGGGAAAGAATAAGAACAATGTAATAATAAGAAAACACTTAGATAATGTATGATTTTAGTAATAATAGAGAGTAAATATCTCAATGATAATAAATAGATACATAATCATTATAACTCCTTAATAATAATAATAATAATTAATAATTATAATAATATAATAATATATATTAATATGATATAATATAATATATCTAATTATTCTAATATTATTATATTAATTATTATTATATAAATTAAATATAATTATTTTATTATTATTATTATATTAATTTATTATTATTATTATTATTAAATTAATTATTATTTAATTATTATATTATTATTATTCTGTTGTATTATTCTGTACATTAGGATATCATGCTTGTATCATCTGTACTCAGTTGTGATTATTATATTATAATATGATAGCTTGCTTGTATATTTGTATTTAATTATATTTATTATTATTATTATTATTATTATTATTATTATATTATTATTATTATTTTTATTATTATTATTGATTTGTTATGTATTTTTATTGTTTTGTGAAATAAATGTTTTATCTATTAAATCTTATGAATTATCCAGAATGTTTTGATTATCATTCTCATCTTAATCATTCTGTATTATGAAACCATTGAATCATGATATTTATTGATATTATTTAATTATATTATATTATTATTATTATTATTAATATTTATTATTAATATTATTAACTTACCTATTATTACTCTATTATTTATCATCTATATTGGTATATTTATTATTATTTAATATTATTACTTTAATTATTATTATTATTCATATATTATTATTATATTATATATTATTTACTAATTATTTATTATATTATTTGTATTGTTATTGTTTTTTATTGTTATTGTTATTATTTGTTATTAGTTGTAGCATCTTTATAATTTGAATGTATTTTATTGTATTTATATTGTTCAAGTCATTAATTTTATGTTAATTGTGTATTATTTTGCATCGAGGAGTTCATTCTGTAATTATGATACCGCTACTTGTTATCGTTATTTAATTTATTATTTATATTATTATTATTATTAATTTATTATTATTAATTATTATCCCATTATTTATTATTTTATTATTTTATAATATTATTTTTATTATATTTATTATTTTTTATTATTATATTTTTATTAATAATATTATTATTATTGAATTATTTATATTAATTATTATTATTATTATTATTATTTATATTTTATTTATTATGATTATTAATTAATTATTATTATATTATATTATTATTAATTATTTTATTATATTATTATATTAATTTATTTTATTTATTTTTATTATATTATTATTATTAATTATGATTATTATTATATATTTTTATTATTTATTTATTATTTTATTATTATTATTATAATTATATTATTAATTTTAATTTATTATTATTATTATTATTATATTTAATAATTTAATTATATATACCTGGTGGTTCCGTTTTCTTATAAAATATATTGTATATAATAGTTATGTTATTATGTATGGTATTATTATAGATTATATTTTATATTTTATAATATTTATAAATATATATTAGCTTAGATTTTGTTTCAACTGATATTATATTTTAATGATCGTATTATATATATATAATATGTCTTATATATAATATGTGAAAGCTATATATATTAATTATTAAACACAAATATAACATTGGGTTACTATATAGTAGTATAATATAGTATAGTATGATACATGACGCATATTTATATGCTAAGAGTTAATATATCTTTTAAGGTTAACTGGATAATATTTATTTTCTTTATTTATTAATATATATTTACACGTAATTAGGGATGAAAAAAAATAGTTTAGATTTTAATAATGTAAATGTAAATATATATATATATATAAATAACTAAATTAAATATGATAGTTTTATATATAGGTTTAGGTATATAAGATATTATCTCCACTCTTTAAAACTACCATTAATATATATATATAATATATTATAAATAATATATAATATTATTATATATTACTGTATATAATATATATATATAAGTATATTTATATATTAAATATATATATATATATTAATATATATATATTTAATATATATTATTATATATATATATATATATATATATATATATATATATATATATTATTATACTATATATATATAGTATATATTATATATATATATATATATTTTATATATATACATATATATAGGTATAATTATATATAATTAATATTATAACTATATATATATATATTAAATATATATTATAATATATTATATTAATATTAATTATATATATATATATCTAATATGATTATATATATTAATATATATATATATATTAATATATATATATTATAATATATATATATATATTATATATATAATAATATATATATATATAATATAATATAATATTATTATTATATAATAATATATATATATTATATATATATTAATATTATTATATATATATAATATATTAATATTATATATTTTTATATTAATAATATATATATTAACATTTATTATATTTTTTATATATATATTATAATTTATATATTAAATAATATATTAATATATATATATATAAATATTAGATATTAATTAATTATATAATATAATATAATATATATTATATATATATATTATATATATATATTTATATATATATATATCATATTAAATTATAATATTTATATTATTATAACTAATAATATATATAATATTATTATATATATATTATATATATATAATTAGATTATATATTAATATATGCATAGTATAATATTTATGGTATCTTTGTCTGTGGCTAATCTGGTATAGTTTTGAGATAAGGATTTTAATAGGTTCGAGAAAGATTATGGCTTAGTAAGGGTGATCAATATAAAGGTGAAGGAGGTTTAGAATAGTATTAAACGTTAAATAAGAAGTAAGTAATGTTAATGGTTCGTTTATGTAGTAGAGTGAACAGTCTCTACAGATTGATTATAATTAGTATGTTTAGATGTAAGGATAGCACCTGGAACAAGTTAGATCTGAGTTTTAATAATATATATAGATATTATATGTCAATTGTGAATAAATAAGGGATATATATGTGGTATATTGAATGCTAGAATGTATAAGAAAGTTTATAGTGATAATACAGTAAGTGAGAAGGCTGTAGCTTATATATAGGTTATTTATATAATTAGAATCCTTGTATAATAATTCAGGTGTATAAAGGGACTAAATCTTGATAGATTGCCATCTAAGTAATATATTCTTGGTTCTCTACCATTTATAAGGGTTCTGTGTCAATATGTATTTGTTACTGTTAAATGTATATAAAAGTAAAATAAACAAAAGAATATCTTTCTTATATATCCAGTTTAGTCGAAATAGCTCATCGTGAGAATAAAAGATAGCTATATATATTACGATATAAGATATTACTATGATGTTACAGTATTCTAAGCATGAAATAGGGTGTAGATTATTCATTTAAATATTCCTAACTCGTTATAGTTTAAAGCTGACTCCTCGGATTTACAAAACTAATTTATTGGCGAGAATGAATTAGTTACTCAATTACGCGCACCAAATATGTATATTTGGTATTTAAATTATATTAGTATATATTATATAATTATATATAATCATGTATAACGTATTATAGAGATGTTATAGTATAGTTATGAGATAGTTGAAGAAACTAGGTAAATGGAGATATCAAATTAAAGTTACATTGAGATGTGTTTATATATATATGAGTTCAATTGTTGTATAAGTATTATTCATAGTACTTGTAATCAGTTGGTTTGGTATACTAAGCGGTTATATATCTATATAATGAATGTTCTGCAGGTAATTACTTGGTTTGGTTTATATATATATATATAGATATATATATTATATATTATAGAGATACCTCAGAAGAAAAGTGGATTGTATGTTTATAGAAAGGATATTGACTCCGTATGAAGTGACAGAGAAATTAGTTAGTAAATTGGCTATAAGTAAAGATGGCTAAGTTGAAGAAAGTTGTGCATAATTTGGAGTGTAATGGCAAAGCTATAGGTTTTGTTGGATAAGGTGGACTCATTGGTTGTGGACCCACCTTTAGGCCAATAGTATATAATATTAATAACACTACATTTGATGAGATGCCTAATAGTGAGTGTAGGTCTATTATATCACCAGTTAATGTGAATAGCTATCTTTTGTATAAAGATTATATGATTTTGTGTGGAACTTGTGACTTAAGTTCTCACTAAAAAGGTATAAAGGGTATATTATTAGTATATATATATATATATAATATATAATAATAATTTATATTATAATAGGCTCCGGTAAGCAGGGCTTTCTTTTATTACGACTTGGCGTTCAATATATATTTCTTATCTATTTAATCATTTTCTGTTTACAGTGTAGCATGTCTTAATTGATCATTCTTCTCACTACTTTTGCTTATATATCCAGTGCTATGCTAATGCACTTAACTCTCAGTCTTGAGTAGATATAAATATATAGAGAATAGGTTAGTAAGTAATGTAATTGTATTGATGAATTATGATACATACTCCAGATATATTATTATATTATATTATATATATTATAAGTATATAATATTAATATATATATATATATATAATATATATATATATATATATATATTATATATTGCATTTATATATATATTTTAATATTTATATTATCTATATATATATATTTTATATATATATATATATTATATATATATATTAATTAATTAATATATTATATATATTATATATATAATATATATATATATATATATATATTTATATATATAATAATATATATATATATATATATATATATATTTAGTATTATTGAATTATTATATATTTATATATTTATATATTAATTATATTTATTAATATATTATAATTAATTATATTATATAATATATATAATTATTAATATATATATATATTAAATATATATTATATAGTACTATGATTAAACTACTAATAAAAATATATAAACCCTATTTTTTCATTAATTTATTATCTTTAATATATTTTAATAAACATAATAATAACATTTAAAAATATAATATATATTATTAATTATATATTACATATATACTTATACTTTTATAATATCATTTCTTATATATATATATAATAACTAGAGCTTTAAGGCTTAATTAAGGCTATATAACCCTAGTGTAAATAAAATATATTATATTGGCTTTTAAAATTTTAGTGATATAAATGTAAAGTACCATAAAAATAAAATAAAATAAAAATATAAACTCCTGACCGGTTATGACACAAATTAAGATTTATAAGAATATTACCTCATCATAATATGATAAAACAACAACCACGATATTTGAAACCTCAACCTATACCCAACCTTGTAATAAGTGTTTATATCTATATGATAGTAAGGCAATATGCTTATGTTATTTAGTTATTAGAAGTGAATTATAGTTACACATATATAATAAAATTAATTAATATTTAAAATGGAGATAATAAAATCAAACATAACTTATATAAAAGTTACAATTATCTAAAAAAAAACATCAAATTAAAATAATGAAATATTACTCTAAAAATTTTATATATTACCTTTTAAAATAATGAATGTATTGTATTGTTTAGTTGGAGCTGTAGTATTATATATTAGTATGTCACATTACTAGTTTCTTATTACTCATTTTTAGCACCTACCACCTGACGTATCGTGTATATAATAGGTACTTTTTTCTACATAATGTACCTGCTAGCCTACTTTCCTGATACGGTATATTGTCCAGACTTAACTTTTCCATATTTCACTAGGTTTTATAATTCTTGAATAGCTTTATATTTTTTCATAATTGATATTCTCAATTGTACCTGTTATAGTATACTTAATTGATTTTGTCATATCTCACTCATAGTACGTTTGGTGAGGTCAGCTACTATTTCTATCTTGAGCTACTTTTCAATGTGTTATAGTTCCTGGATAATTATATAGTGTAAACCTCATGTATAATATTCATTGATAGATTATTTTTAACCCACTGCACTATAATACTACTACCAGCCTATTTATCTTATCCTTCTAAATACACTATGAATCATATCACTCAGCTCATTATTCCAAGGTCTTTTATCCATTACTTTTCATTTGTTACTTTCCTTATATATAGAGCGTTTTATTCATATTTATTTGATTGTCAATCACTTAGCTACTTTTCCATGTTCTCAGATCATACTTTATCTAATAGCTTCTAATGCTGTTTATCATGTACTTTACTATATATATATTTACATATTTATATATACATTACTACTGAGCTTATTATTCTGACTTATTAGATGATCATCACTTTCAGCTTCATAATCTTTACCTGAGCGTTTTTATGTTTATTATATTATATGATGTCATATCACTTCAAGTCTTACTTTTGCTATATAGAGCTTACTTTCTCCATATGATTTTATCCAGCTACTTTCCAATGACTTATTTCAAGTTACTAGCTAGTTTATTATTCAATGAAATATGATTCCTTGATAGTGTATCACTATATATGTACTTATCCTGATAAGCCAATTATTATTTCCGTATGCGATAACGTCTACTATCACTCTAGTACTTAATACTTTCCTGAACTACTTATCTCATTATTTTCCTAGCTACTTTCAATACCTACATTATTCTCAATGCTTTTAGTATGTTTATTCATATATGTACATTATCTTGATAAGTAGCTTCATGTGTATTTTTCCTGTAGACATATTTTCTCAGTATATGATGTCATCATACGTCTAATTCATATTTTCATATATTCCTGAGCTACTTTCCATGTTTCAAGCTACTTTCAATGCTTTCCAGCTGCTTTCCAAAGCTACTTTCAATGCTTCTAGCTGTTTCATTGTACGTTCCGAGTGCCTCATGTACCTTCTGAGCAATTTTCCGTTTATATGTACTATGATCATATCACTTCGTCAGAGAGTACTATCGATTATCAAATAAGGCTCTAACCATTTCTCTGCTCTTCATAGCAAGTTTTCCGTGAATAATCGACTTCCAGTATATCCATTCTGTTGTGGCAGACAGTAGTATTCATGTAGATCGTTTCGATAATAGAAAGGAATCTAGTGCCACTGAGCTCTCTTACATGTTGACTCTTTTCCGCTTAGGCTACACCCGGCCAATTCGCTCCCTCTCCATATGCTCTTGACCCATAGGTTATTAAGATGTAGTAGTAGGTGTTATTTCTCATTATCTTTTGCTCCATCCTCTTTGTGGAGATTATATGTGACATATACAATAGTATCTCTCTGGATCACTATGGGAAGTTTTATATTTGTTTTATGACCACCACCAACTACTAAATCGCTAAAAAGGATTTGAAGACAAAGTGAAAATACAAATATAAGTAGTACATTTTATGAGTGTCACCTCGTCGATTTTTAATGCCAATGTTTTATTAGAAATAGCCGCTATGAAATATATAGAACAAATATATCATATAATTTTTAAAATTTGAGATGGAGCATATTTTAAAAAAATATCAACGTGTAGACATATATTTATGAGGCTTCACTTTGTAGCGCAAAATGGTATAATGTGTGTTGTTGAAATTGATTTTGACAAATTAATACTATTTTTCTATAAGAGAAAATTTGTGCGATGCTGAAAAATTTTTATGAATTTCGGGAAGAGATTGCGCAAATAGACAATAGAGATGTATCTCACAAATGAATATATATATAGAAAATAAATCGTAATATGACATTATATCTTACAGGAAAGTATATCTTTTAGAGTGGGCTAGACATAGACTAGACAAAAAGTAATCAGCGCTCACAATAATACAATATGAGCTCAACCGACCCACTTAAATTTAATATTTTTATTAGCAGAATATAGGTGATGAAATATTTTGGAATAATTTATTAAAGAGGATAGGAACCAAAATGTTTATATGAATGAATATTATCACACAAAATTCAAAATAAGTGGCGAACCAGCTTATTTGATCGAGAGTGAGCTCTAAAATATTTATACACCTTATATATATACAAACTAAGCAGAAAGTACGATGAGTTACTGTGGGAGTGGACCAAATTTTTGGGGGATAGTCGATGCAAATATATACTATTGAAGATGATCACGAAGAGGTAGGAGCATATGTGTTTAACGTAGCACAAGAGAGATAGGTGGATGTAAACACCTTTATAGTGAACTCGGATAAAGATTAACATGAAAATGTTCCAGTGTAAAATAAATGGGTTTTATGAAATGATAATAAAAATAATAACATATATAATAACTTTTAATAGTATTAATGTGAAACATCGTGAATAAAATATTATTATAAAATAATATATTAACCCAAATATAGGAATAGTGTAGTATAAATTATGCCTATGAAACTATTCTGTTCATTAAAAACCATATAAAAACCTCAAAAATGGCGAAGAAGAAGATTGCCGTGAAAGATAGATAGATAGAAATGATTAGATAGATAGTTTAAGATAGATTAGATATAGTATAGTTAAGATAGATAGTAGATAGATATATAGATAGTATATGATAGAAATTAATATATATATTATTATTATTATATATATAATATATATATATATATATATATATATATATTAGATATATATATATATATATATATATATATATTATATTAACTCGTATAATTATATATATATATATTATTATATATATTGTATATATATATATATATATATATATATATTATATATATATATATATACATATAAATATATATATTAATATATTAATATTATATATTAAGTTATATTATATAATTATATTAATATGTATTATATATTATATATATATATTAATATTATATATTATATATATATATATTACGAATAATATATATATAAATATATATATATTATATATATATATATTATATAATATATATATATATATATATATTTATACTTTATATTAATATTTATATATATATATTCTATAAATCAAAGTGAATATATATAAATAACACCCATTAATAGTAATACTCCTAATTAAAAATAATTGATAATTTTATATATTAAAAATGACTTTAGACGTGGGAAAGAACAGACGAGAGATGAGAACGAATCGCAGAGTCTTTGCTCCTCTTCCGAAAAAGTGGTTTCATGATTTTGAAAATTAAATTAAAAAAAGGTAGAATATGTTGATATAATAATATTAAAGTTGTATAGTAGACAAGGGTATAACTTTGACCTACGATATCTTTTCCAAATCTTATTATTTCTATGTAGATAAAGAGAAACATAGCTAATGATTTTAAAAAAGAGTGCTTAAGTACAAATACTTGAATGTTCAATACAGAACGTACTACAATATTTTGTAAACAAAATTTATGGTAAAGTCATATACATCGAGTGGTATATATAGTCAAAAGCTCTGAAAAAATATATTTTATTAAATTATAATATATTTTATATATTATTAATAATATATAATATATATTATATTATATATATATATATATAATATATATATATATTATATATAATATATATATTTATTTAATATTAATTAATATATATAGTATATAATATAATATATATTTAATATTTATTATATATTATATAATATATACTTTCACTTTAATGAAACACCATTGATATATAGCATATAAAATATGTGACACGTCTCTTCGTATTCCAGTAATGCAGGGTATAATTTTTATAAGTAAAGATAAGAGAAATGAACGTAGAGGATAAAGAAGTGAGAAGTAGGTGAGATAAGATATATATAGAGTAAATATATGAGAGTATAGTGAATATGAAATAGATATAGAGTATATATTAGAGATAATAGAGATAGAATGAGAGAGTATTGATATATATAGGTATTATATATATATGAGAGATGTGAGAGTAGATGTACAAAGCAACAGACAGACAGACAGACAATGTAACTCTTTATATATTATATATCAAACTCTATTAAATTTAAAAAGAAATATTTATCTTTTTTTAATTTTCGATAATAAACTATGTTTACCAAACTGTCCGGTATCTATGAAATACTCAGATATAAAAAGCTCATATCAATGATTTTGTACTGGTCCCAGCGATCTATATAATAGTTCTAACGCTTGTATGTGAAAACTGATTATATCTCTATGACTCCATAGATTGAAAATTAGTCGCCGATGGGAAATTACGGACTTGGCAACTCTAGAGCCAACTTGCGAGTGTAATCAATTTAGGCAATACTCTCTCAGACACAGATGTTAATAAATAGGTATATATAACTTCCAAAAGTTGTGGTTCTACAATATAATCATTAATGTCTCAAGAATGTTATAATATATAATCGTTGTTACCTAGTTCATCAGAGATTAGGCTAAATGATTGAGTAGCAAAGAGAGAGCTCGGAAAAGTGCGCTTATGATATCTTATTTGAAAATAATCATATTATCAGTGCATTTGATTTTGAGCCAGGCCCCTTACGATTCTCACTCTCGTTTCTTCTCCGTACTTATAAAGTGATCAGCTGTTTCATGATTCTTACTGTGTTAGTATCAAAAGTGACCCTATTTGATATGATTCCTTGTGGATGGATATCATATCATGTTGATAATCACGATCCAAATTGATTATTATAATTTAACAATTCCATTTTTTTTCTTGAATAAACTCTGCTTAAATTAAATGGCCTTCAAAGTAAACTAAAAGTCAAAGGAAGAAGCACGAAATTGAAATTCAACATTTTACAAGAATGCTTTGAGGTCTACAAATTTAAATTTTTATTTTATCTAGTTCCTCTATGATCTATTATTACATTGTTTTATGTATTTTGGTTATGTCATGAATTTTAAATAAATCATAGGATAAATAAAATAAATAAATATAGCATAAATAAATATATTATTTTTTCACCTATATATTAAACGAACAGAGATAAAATAATAGTATAGGTTATAAATTACAGTAATATATCTAAATATTAAATTAAATTTCTTCTATATCTTCCCTCATATAAGTATAGAATGAGCGCTGTCTCAAAATTTATTTACATATATGATATAGTTAGTGTACAATAAAAAAAACTTAGGTCAGTATTTATTCTAATTAATGAATATAGTAAAAAATATAAAAAAATTGCCTTTTTAGTTTTCATATATAAATAGCGCTAAATAATACCTAGTAGATCCTATGAAGACAAACATATCCTATATATTTAATTATAATTTTTGTTAATTTTATTTACTAATGATCTAATAAAAGAATATTACATAATAAGAAATGTACTTATTAGACAATTTTCAATATAAATAATTATTTGTTCCCTCATAGTATTAATAATATAATATATATAAATAAAATACATATCTTATTTAATTATTTAAGATCATTGGGTTATTCATGGTATTAGTTTATTTGTTTGGTGCAGAATCAAAGTGTTATTATCTATATTAATAAGGTTCATTTTGCCATCACTATTCTTCTTTGCAATAATAAAAATAAAATAGTAATAAAATTTTTATTGTTTATAAATATATATCATTAAATGAAATTTTATAGCTATATATTTTATATATTACTATATTATTTATTTGTCTAACTAATTTAGAAATTTCTACAGACTATATTATATATATATTATATTTAGTAATAGGGTATAATAGGTTGTAGCAAGAATATATATTACAACTATATTTTATATTATTTATTTTAATTTTTTTATTATTTACAGATTAAAACACCACTCCGCTCCGGGTCAGTGAGGCCCTAATCTCTAAGTGAATGAGTATAGGGTGTTAGTACTTCAATTAACGTTCAAAGTCAATAGGACGAAGCCAAGCTAACAATGGAGAGTAATAATTAGTCACATTCTCCCAACCTGATACCAGTTGCGAACCTGGGTGTACTTACCTCGCTTATTGATTATTGTAGCGAGTGCTTCTTACCATTAATATATATATACTTTATAGAGCTATGTTGCGGTCGCGGTAGAAGAATGACTTTAGCAAAGAAGAAAATGACTCAGTAATAGATTTATATTATAATATTGACTACAATATAATATGGGAGAGAAGGATAATATATGATATTAGTAATATAGTAGTAATGTTTTGGTGATAATTCTAAATACACTCAAGCATAAACTAAACACTTATTAATATACTCTATAACAATTCTACTTCAGTCATAACTCACTGACTGTATCTCTTAATATGCACTGGGATAAGATCATAGACATGAGAATATTAGTTTAATTTATAAATATAAAGATAGAAAAATAATTAAAAAAATATATAATAACAAATATATATTTATAATTCGTGGGTGATATTTACCCAAATTTTATCATGAATTTGCGAATTTGTGAAAAGTTTTTTAAAATTCTAAGGAACACTCACTCTGATATTAAATTCACATCAACATATACACATTTTTATTGTCATAGCACTCCAAATAATCTATACAAATTATCATTACTATATACCTCATATGGTAAATTATCTTATAAATAATTGATATTCAAAGCTGTATAATTTACTGAATAGTATCATATATTAGTTATTAGGCTTCATATAAAACAATATTTTCTTAGTCAGATAGTATTTAGAAACGTCTATGATAGTGTGATATAGTATCAAGTAGAAGTTTTATTAATAGAGACAGAGAAAATTGGTCCTTAGATGGGGCAGCTTGTTAGACGGTACGGAGAGTTATAATTGTCCAGAAGCAACAGCTGGAACTTAACCCCTTTCGCTTTATTGTCAATATTATTTTCAATTTTTAAAAAATATCTCGATTATCTTATATAAAACTCTTAACCTTTACCTGATAAATATATAAAAGATTTTTATTATGATTAACTAGGATTTGTATTTTACCATAAGAGTATATTACTCTCGTGTCTTCGCTTTTCATTAGATCAGTGTATACTTTTTTTATGTTCTCTATCATTATAACGTATTATAATATATTTCTCGATAACAAAGTACAATATAGGCAAAATGACTATATATTACTTATTTAATTCTATATTGCATTGGCATAGAACAAGACCCATAAGATATTGTGTACCTGGACTAGAATTTATAACGACATAACTATAATAATTATGCTATTGCCACAACATAATATTATTTCACATTCCTCATCTTATAATATTTATCTATTTTAATTGGTATATTTGGAAACCTCAACTTTATACTATATCTCGTTTATTATATAATCGTGAGTTCTATAAACTTTTGTCAGCTTTATAAGCTACACGGATATACTACGATATAACTATCTTACTATAACACATAGGTCTTTAAATGTTTAATAATAATCGTTATGGTAAACGTGAACAAAATTAAATACATAATACTTAATGGACCTACTATATTATATACACTTGTTTATGATCACAGTCTTGATTAAGTTCAATTTAATATATATATTACTCAATATTGATCCTGTTAAATGCAAAAAAAATATATATATATTATATTTATAATATATATTTTAAATACTATATATATAATAAATAATGACTAGTTACGTATTTTCAATATTAATCCTGTGTCTGTCTCAGCTGTATTGAGTCTCTGGAAACAATTGAAAATAAAATATTTTAATCAACAGTAAAAACATAGAACTTTGATAAAGAAAAGATATACTATTTAAATTAATTTTTTAAAAATTAATATAATATTAATATATATAACAAGAGTTTACCTATACTGTCAATCGCTAAGTCTATCTCTTCCCTATTATTATTACCTATCTGTTACGTTAATACCAACCATTTTGTCTGTATTTATACAAATTTACACTTTTATTTTTATTTTGCAATTTTAATTCTTTGCCATGTTTACATGTGAATAGTGTCAAAACTGGACCTGACAGACAAAAACCAATACGATTCACATATTCTGCATGAATAAAACTATGGTATAGATACATAGGACAATATCTTTGTCTTGGTACGACAAATTCTTTGTTTGAAACCTAAGTATTATACAATCATTAGTGATACACTCCCAATAATTATTCTTACTCTCAATAAGAGAAAACTCTGAGTGTGTGATATAGGCACTCTCTATTAGATATACCATCCATGTAACACATCTCCAACATATTAATTCTAAATTAAATCTTACTAAGGTACCACAGATAAAATTATTTAATTATCAATAATACTGAAGAGTAGGTGTTAAGGAAATGATATAGATAGTAGTGAAAACCAAAATGTGAAACTTACTAAAGAAATAAAGCTCAAATAACCAACCAAAATAATGATCTATAAGTTAAAGAATAGGAAGGTTATTATTACTCTAAAAAGAAAAATTCAAGTGAATTTCTCCAAAGGCACAGAGAGATAAATGTTTTTGTCATAATGGTGAAAGCTCAGTAAAGGAAGTTTGGGCTCAATATGTAACATTTAAAGCTCAAATAATAAGAGATAAAGTATAAAGCACCCACTCCTTCATATCAGTATATACCTCTCTACATCATGAGAGTAGTACTTTCTTGTATAAGTAATAGTTAATATATGTATTTAAAAGAGGAAGATCAAATTAGGTGACCTTAATAAGTCAACTAATCTGTTTATAGACTCTAATCCATTATTTAAGGCTAAGTAGAAGGATGTTAGAAGCCTAATTAATTATTACTCTTTTATCTATGTGTAGTACTCTATAGTTTCACAAAAGTTTGTACATTGGCATGAATTACATTATCTTGATATACAATTATTTGAAAGTTGGCATTTTTATCAATTTATTTTATGTATTTTATCCTTTTATCAATAGTTTCTTTCTACACAATCTTTTAATGCATTCTATGGCTTTTATTTATAATAATATACTCTTGTCTAAATATGTATGTCCTCTTTAACCAGCTTTTTATTTAGGCAATATCGATATATTTTAATTATCAATTAATGAGCATGTAACAGATCTTTGTTTTATTCTGACACATTTGTGATAGTTAAATATTGTATAGATTATTTTTCTTTGATTATATAAATTCTAAATATTTTTAAAATATATGTGTTTATCACTGGAATTTTTTTTAAATATTTAGAATGGGTTATGTTTATCAAATATGTAATTTTTGTTTAGTTATGGATTTATTAATAACTGCTATACTTCAAAACTTTCTCACATTCAACACACAAAGGATTGGGTTACATATTCTTATCACCTTATCCAGTGTTGATAATCTCATATATGAATAAAGAAGACTTAATATCACATGTTTCTGATTGTTTTTTAATACACCATTTAGTTTTTGGGTGAAGCTTTTTGAAGTGAATAGAATCTCTTATTATTAAGTCTTATAGCTACCTTATAGATAATATCTTTTCATTAATGTTAGTTACTATAAAACTTCTTATTTATATTATGCTAATATTATATTTTTCATATTTAATATTTTTAAAATATTAACCATTTAATTATCCTGGATAGCTTATATAATTTTATTATATTATATTCTAATTATAAAGAATTATTAATTATTACAATCGTACAAACGTATAATTCTAATACACAAGCATTAAAACACACACAACCACACACATACTTTCACATTATCAATTAAATATTATTCAAATACACTTCTCTTATTTTCTATTGGCCGAAACTGAAAAGTTCATCAGTATATGGCTGTCCAAATTGTCATCTTTATGGGATATTGGTTATATTTATGCTTGCATCATTAATTAAACTTATGTATAAAAACGTTATTTTATATAGGCTAATAAATAGAGCAGTTACTAAGTGGGTGTGTTCACCTCCTATACTGATTATATTTACATTTAGAAAATAATTAATAAATAGATATATATATGTATATATACTAAATAAAAATAAATAACAATGAAGAATAGTGAAAACGAAAAATTCTCTCTCTCTTTAGGAAAAAAGTTACAGCCTCTCAAAGTTTATAGTTAATAAATATCTACCTCCTAGATACATTTTTCAATATTATTGATTCAATTCCAGTAGTATAGGTCTCATTTCTACCCTCAATCTTAGTTCAGGTTTTATGATAAGTTTTGTTATTATAGTTTATACACAATAAGAAAACTCTATGTTGTAGTAATTATCTCAAATATCTATATATTCATTACAAAATATTGGAATGGCCCTATTATATAAACGAAGTCACACTAATAAAGTACCCATCTTAATATTTTTTTATTTATTTTATTTAAGAAGTCTATGGGAAGATTTTAATAAGTTTGAGTGTCTGTAAGCTTTTATTTCTTAAAACTGTTCCATATCTAGGTTTTTCCTCTGTATTTCACTTCATTATTATTTTTTTATTTTTAGTGAAAATATATAACCTGTGATTTAATTTTTTTTTGAGTAAAAGGATGCAATATATACATTTCTTATTAGTTAGATTTTATTTAATTATGTAAATCTATAGAGCTCTAAAATAACTTTTTTCCTATAAAGGAAGAGTACTCGAACGATTTTTTTGCTATTTACTATTTCATCCTTATTATTATTTTTTTAGAGTTATATATCCTTGTGTAATTTCATATGAAACTCTCCGGGGGTTGTAGCCCCCCTCTGTCTACCTTAAGTTGACGGATATCAGAATTAGCTATCTCATCTACTCTTCTGTGTGTCTGCGTTATAGATTCTTTCACTATCTATAATCGGTGCGCAGCGAGGGTGGTTACAGTAAATCTTGGCTGTTCTCATAAGCTTATTGCTCCATGGATAGTGTTACAGATTTACATGACACTCTCAAACTTTTGAACAAAACCTACATCTTTCATCTGCTGCTTTTAACACTGGTGACTTCTAATACTGGAGATGAAAGTAACAACTCTCTCGCGATTCTGCCGATTAATCTTAGACAACCACCGGTCTCACCCTTGGATATTATGTTGCCTATGAAAATTCCCCTAAGATGAGTAGTGGCTGCGCACAACCAAGGGCGTTTCGCTATCACGACCTTTGACTACATATACTGTTTACTTTCTACATAAGTTCACTTGGTTAGCTGTACTTTATTTGACGGTATCTCATATTCTAAATTTATGTTAAATATATATTTATTTAAGAAAATGAAATTCCAGTCAGATTTTTTATTGTCAATATATTATGAGATATTTTTATAATATTATTAATTGTAGAGACTAAATATAAGATAACTTTATTTTCTAAAGTAAGTGTAAGATCATTTTATTCTTACATTATATTATAAATTATAGAAGATTATAACTTGTGAAAGTTATATTATGTAAAAATAAAAATAAATAATCTCTCAATTTTACTCTCTGTGACGCGCGCAAGACACAACTAGTAATGTATGTGACATATGAGATTATAGGTATATGGGAGTAGTTGGAGTATCCATCCTAAATTTCAATTGGGTGATAGGGATCTCTATTTAGGGACTCCGTATTGCTCTCAAATTGGCTAAGTGATTTTATAGTAGATGATAACGAGGAGTGAGTATGGTCTAAAGTTAGACTGCATGTAGTTGAACTATACATTAGCATAACTTAATATTGTTTAAGTAGTATTAGTGGTATATATGGTTCAGTAGGTTATCAGTATATTCATTTTTTTGTGAGACTAAGCCAAAGGGGTGATTTTTGGTTATTTTACAGTATAATTTTGACATTATTGTCATAAGGGGCTATGTTTTAGGTTTATATGATGGTAATAGTTGATTACTGGTGACAGCCTCAATAGGCCCATAGTGTGCTTCTTACTATGTCTTCATATATTTTTCTATTTCTTTGTTAACCATTAATTTTAGATTAAACACTACTTATATTTTTTTTTAAATTATAGAGTAAATATATAATTAAAATCTCTATGTAATAAAAAAAAATTTGTATATATTGGCATAAAAAAAATTTTTTTATTATTTAATTGAGAGTATTAGGATTAGAAGTTTAATCTTGCTTTAATCCTAATTGAAATATTAACTTCGCATTCCGCAATGCGGTCTTCCCTATCTTTCCGGCCATAATTACACTCTTTATTGGAATTTTTTTTTTTTCTCTGACATAATACTAACGCGGGCATCCTACTCAGCTAAGTCAATACAAGCACACGGCAAAAAAATCTCAACTCAATTATTTGAAATATTATGTCCAATGGCAATAATTTTCATTATTGAGCAGGATAGTTAAAATAATAAGTTCATTATTAGGACTTGACCTTGAAAGGGTGAATTATGTGGCACTTATCCGTTTATGAAAAATCTGCGTTGTCGTTGCTATTCTACTGTCATTAATTCTAAATTCCTGTTCTATTAATTTTTAATGTTAATCTTTTAATATATTAAATTTAATGTTTATCATTATATAAAATTATTTTTTCCATTAATTAGGTATTCATAAAATTAGATATATAAAATAAAGAATATAAAAATATGGTGGCCCAATTCACCCCATTCATGGGACAAATTGACACGTTTTGGAACAAATAAAATATTATATTTACACATTTAATTTTTCTTATTTATATTTATTTAAATATTTTTAACTTAATATAAGTAACTTTATTATAATTAAATTAGCTATACATAATAAAATGTCTCAAATATAATAATTAAATTAACATAAAGTAGAAGTATTAATAACATTATGGTGGCTCTAAATTCACTCCATTCTATTCATATTTTTTATAAGGTGGGGTGAATATTGGTGCCTCCTAAAGTTATTGACCTAGTGATTTATAACCACTGTGTTATACCTCTTTATGCGAACTAAAAATTTACTTTATTGTGACCAGTTTAAGCTAATCTATAATATACTCAATATTAATCATGTATATTACACTTGATAAAAAAATAATAATAAAATTTTGCTCGAGTCCGTATAATTATTTTTACTAAAGTAATTAAAATATTGCACATTTTTTCAAAGTGTATAATAAATTCTTTATTTAAGTAATATTTATTAATCTAATAATATTATATATATTTATTTTATAAAAATATATAAAACTCTATATCTAGAATTATATTGAATATAATCTATAATTAAATTTATAGTGATTATAAAGTTAACTATATCGATGTTTGCTACATTTGATTAAATGCATATAAAAAAAATATTTTTTTTTTTTTTTATTTATAAATATA